>OMLM01006457.1:1582-19035 GCA_900302695.1 Helostoma temminkii | reverse complement strand
ACCCCACCCCTCCAAAAATGGGTTCTATTACTGTGCTCACGCACGCGCGCGCGAGAACGGGTGCAGAAGTCACACGTACACGCACGCACGCATTCCCACACAGGCACGGCGGGGCTGGCCGCACACAAGTAAGACGCCAAAATAACAATTAGCCTTTCACCGCCCGAACCACCAGGGACACACTGTCAACAGCGGTGTCTGCGCCGCTGTGCTGCATCCTGGACGGCTGGAAATAAATAGTCTGCAGCCTGGAGAATGGCAGAGTCAAGTAACAGGAGCAAAAAAGAGCAGTGACACACAGAGCGGGGTTACGGCACAGCATAATCAGATTACAGCGATGATTCATTTCCTGAGTACTAAGAATAAAACTATTGTTGGCACCGCGATGAGCCTGGCATCTCTGTGCATGAAAAAATCAGCTGCATAGCAGCGCTCGGTCCTTCCGAGCATCCACCGCCATCTCACACACCCTGCATTATTAACAGCCGATCAATCAGCTTTACCTTCATCGATCTCCAGCGCCTGTCCGCTTCTCTAATCACTTGTCTCCAGAATTCCTTCTTCTTCCTCAGTCGATTGGTTCAAAATCACAAAGAAATGCTTTAAAAAGACGATGAGGTTCGGCAGCTTATCCTAACTCCTGGTCTCCTCTGCTGCGCGACTCCTTCCCCAGCCACACAAGGAGAGAGAGGCTATCTTGGTAGTTTTCTGGGACTGAACAAACGGCAGTGTGTGCGCGCGTGTGAGTGTGTTTATGTGTGTGTGGGACCGGACAGCAGGAGCAGCGGAATTGCCGGAACAGACGCAGTCAGGCAGATGGAAAAGGAGGGAGAATCGGTAATCCTGGTGCCGGTGGTCTCACCGTGCAAACCCTCGAGAAGCACTCGTGTACTCCCAGATCCTCAAACACGAAGTGTGGGTGGATGGAGGAGCCAGAGAAACTCCCATCAGCTTCCCATTCGCTTCCCAAAGTCCAATTACTGATACTCCATCTGCGCATTTAAAGTAACGGGGCCTAAGAGCTCGAACCGTCCGTGTAATTTCACTGTTTCACTGGAGCAGAGTCATTAGTGAGAATCCAAAGCAGATAAAAGTGACGCTGGGAGGTTTAGATGGTTTAATCCCGATACCGTCCATCTGAAGTCCCAGCAGAAATCCAGCCCACCAACACTAAGGGTGCCCTTGAGTGGAAACAACCTTTTCCCCACTTATCCGCGCATCAGTTTTTGTCTGTGACCGGCTGGTGTCTGCCTCCAGGTAGGGGCCTGTGTAACAAATGAAACTATTTCAAATCCAAAGCATTCCGGTAATGTGCGCGGCTTCCATCTGTCAGCCTGCAGGGAGGGAAGCTGCTTGTCTTGTTCTTACCCCAAAGCAACGGAAGAAGGCGAATTCCCGGTGCGGTAGCCTTAATACTGGTCCGGGCGGTGTCCAGCTCCGTCCTCCGACATCAGTGATAAATCACACACGACTCTGATAATCCACCAACGAGCCCCGAAGCAAATTTAGGGACCAAATACCGTTTTTATGGCAACAATCTAAATCTCCACTTTTAACAGTGTGTATCTCGGTTCTCGTCAGTGAAGGTTTGCAGACCTGCAGCAGGCTGCTGAGACCGAAAGTCGCCTATTTTTAGAGTAAAAAAACCCACCCCACTGCTGGAGACTGTGGTAATCCTCGTTAAAGCGAAACGTCACATTGTCGGTCAAATTTCCTCTTTGGTCCGGTTAATTCCTCTTCTACATCCGTCAGTGTCTGATCCGGTCTTTCAGTGACAGCTGGGGATTTTTTTTACCAGACTGGTTAAAGTTTGAATTTCAGCCACAGATTACATCCAGTGCTTCCCGCCGATTGGAGGCGGCTGTTGGCGCACAAGGCTGACTGGCAGGGAAGGGGAGGGTACACCAGAGACTGCGTGAGGGGGTCCAAAAGAAAGACACACCCATACAACCTGTCAGTCTGTCTACCAACTATTTATTCATCACTAGTAGATACATGCATATACAAAATATATCATTGTTGTATCATTGTGAACCTTTGGATATTGTGGTTCCTCTGATTTCAGTCCCACCAGAGGAACCAGGGTCTACATGTGGAGCTATAGTTCTACTCCAAAAAGTCTCCTGGGGGTAGTGTGTTCTGAAAGTGGGTCCTGCAGCACTAAACATTGCTGACTGGTCAAATGCTGTGTTGTACACACACATTTTTAAAAACCTGCTGTCAGGGGGGTCATTTTCTAAACTAGTTCTGTTCCTCCTGTGTAATTGAAAATCATAATTTCCTGGAAGTGAATTTTACCACAGGGGAGGTTCGTTCATGGCAAGAAAAGTACTAAGAACTTTCCAAATCAGTCACATTAAAGCTGCTTTCACACAACCACCGGACTCTGGACTTTCTTCAGACTTTACTCAGGTGAGCTGCATGTGTGAAGATTAACATCAAGTCAACCCACACAGACATCACGCAGACTTTTCCATGCCAGCCCCTAGTCTATGTAACATCCGTGTGAGCCTGTGTGTGAACACAGCAGGTAATTCTTCAGGTGTTCACAGTGTGGACATTCTCTGTCAGTAGATCTGCTCAGTATAACACCAATAAATATAGGAAATATTTCATGTTTTCTGCTGTTGTATTATGTTTCTCTCCTTCATTAAACTGAGGTTATAAACATTACACAGTTTCTAATCATGTGATTGGTTCTGCTTCCGTGCTATAAACAAAACACATCTGATTTCCGCTGTGTGCTTTTGTGTCACGTTGTGCCTCTTGCTCTCTCTACACAGAGACCCTCCTTCACGACATTAAATACACTGTTTCCCCTGATGTGAGAAAGCATTTCAAATGAAGTAATGTCCAGGTGGGTGCTGCATGTGTAAAAGTGCAACCCCACGTAAAGTCTAGACCTGATTGTCCTGAGATAGTCCGGAGTGCATGTGTGAAAGCTGTGTAAGTATATATCTTCCAGATTTACAGGTTTTCCATCCACTGCAGCTCAGTGTGGAGAAATGGCCATGGAAGCACAGAAAGACAATGTTATACTAATACTGTGACAAGCCCACAAAGGCTTGGTTGGTAGGGTCATTGAATCCTGTAGTGACCCAAGGACTAGTTAGTGAACTGAACTTCAGCTGTATCAACTAGCTGCTCTGTATGGACTTTAAGTTTGTCTCCTGTTTTCCACGCCATATGCATCTCTAGTTTTGATGTTGGCCTGACGTCAGATTTAATATTACGTTGTTGCTGTAGAGTAAGTTTAGTAAATGGGTTTTATAAAAACTCCAGATTACCACCATCCATAACTGCACTTGATGATGTTTTATGTTACCACTGTAAACTAGCTAGCGCTGCCGTTGGTAACATGCTGTGATTTGATTGTTGTGAAGCTAAAGGGTGACTTTTCTTGGCATCCTCCTGACCAATCACAGTTTGGCAGTGGTATGACCACAGCCTAATCTGATTGGTTAATCTTTCATTGGTTAATCTAGCTCCTACCTGGCCTCTTTGCAGACATGATATTAGTGATAGGAGTGCTATCATGTGTTTGACCTTACACTCACCAAACAACATTTAGGGGGATACTGTTTCACTCATTCTAATTTATTCAGAAACAGGGGAGAGATCACAACCAGAAGAATAACCGAAACTGATACCGGGAGAGTTTTTATTAAAACACTTACGGTATAGTCAGAAAAAAGGGAGGAAGCCTGTCTTCCTATGATCTCTGTGGGAAAACACCAATGGTCAAATATTGTGTTGAGTTTGTTAATTACAGTTATATTCTTCTACAGATGCAACACTATGCTGGAGAAATGAGGAGTCGATATGATGTGAAAGTGGTTGGAGGGAAACGAGGTGGTCAGTTTTTCTGTGAAAGTGCAACCAGTCACATATCATTATCCTTAACAAGATCCCAGTTTTACTCCGACTCTGACGTTATGGACAACACTGCACACTTACACAGAATAAGAACTCAGTTAGAAACTCTAGAACTCAATAAGAAACAGGATTTTGTTCCCCATCACTTTCACTGAAAATGTTTTAGCAAAACATCCATCAATGGTCAGTATATAGAGCAAACAAAACACAGTGGTTCTATGTTCATACAGATACACGCCTGTTGTTTTAAGATGGTGTTAATGTGCTGTCTGGGGTTCTTGTCCACTACAGAAAATCATGTGTCTCAGAAGCCCTAACTCTAAAATATGGATAATATGATTAGTTAATGCTTGAGTGAGTTTGACCTGTTTCTGCTCTGTTTCACCCCATTAAAGAGACAATTAACACGATAATACAACATAATTATGACATAATAAGACATAATCATGACAGTGCAACAGCCACTGTTGCTTGTTTGGTTTAACCACACTGCTTCGTGATTATTATTGTCCCACTTTGATCAAATGTGCACAGCATGTGGAGAAGCAAATGCTTACCAATTTATAAAAGTTTGAATCAGAGTTTGTAGCTGGTGTTTAGCCACCTCTGGCAGAAATCTCCATGCATGGTGCAAAGAAAGCACTGTATATTTCATGGCTTCTAGCTAATCTATAAGGCATTATGAAATTATTTATTAACATATAATTAGTTACACTCCGTACTGTTTCTACAGGGTGTCACACTAGAAACTAGTGTCAGTACATTTGCTTTTAAAGCAGCAAAACAACTTGTGGAAGAGATCACAAGGGGTTTGTTGTAGTGAAAAATGTGCTTGCTGCGTGTGAAAGAAAGTCGGTACACAAGGTGCTCTTTGAAGAGAAAAAGAAAATACCAAGAGTGAGGTATGAAAAAGTGCTATTGTGTTTGAATATGAAGCACGGTGGAGTCTCTTCTCAGTGCTGCAGAAAATGTTAAGAAAAATAAAGCAAAAGAGGGTTGTTACATTTTCTAAAAAGTCAACAACCTGATGTCACCAGAAGTATGCAGGTACTTCATGTACTTATATATTTGCAAATCAAACTCTGACATACAAGTGACTGGTTTACTGTTTGTTAACTCAGATTATTTTTGGTTAGTATCTACACCGGCGTTAAAAGGTTTGGAAACATTTGCATGCATGTATTCTTATTATGTTTGGTGGTTTTATTCTATCATACGGTTGTAAAAGGATCACAAAATAGTTTTTAAGCAAATTCAAGCACAGAATAAATCAGTCTTCAACCAGCTGCCCTGTGCAGCAATAACTGTCTGACAGATCTGTAGCATTCTGTTGACTAGTTTTGGCAGGTTTTCAGGTGTCACCTCCTCCCAGGGTTTCTGCAGCACTTCCCAAAGTCCTGAAATTCCTGTTCCCGAAGCTTCTCATTCACCAGTAGGATCTTTCTTTCAATGTCATCTTCAAATGAACTCTGTGGTGTATGTTATTATGTTTGTACATCTTGGCCCACTGCAACTGTTTCTTTCTCTTTACCAGCCTTAGTAGGTGCTTTTCTTGGCAACTCAGCCCATGAGACCAGCTGACCTGCATCTGTGCACACCTGTTTCTGTCTTGCTTTATTCAGCAATGTAACAAACAATTCAGGGTGTCACACTAGAAAGCAGTGCCAGTACATTTGCTTTTAAAGCAGCAAAATAACTTGTGGAAGAGATCACAGGGGTTTGTTTATCAAGGTCGACACTTGTAAGTAATTCCCTTCTTGGACATATGTGTACTTGTGGACACTTCACTGCATCGTCTGTCATGACGGAATCCAGTAGAAGCTTGTCTCCATTTAAAATCTATTTAAATTCAAGTACAAGTTTCCAATGGAAATTGTTTTCTAATTCACACAGAACATGACAGGTCACCCTCTCTTTGGAGGAAATGGAGGAAATCAGTGGTATGTTGGACATTAATTTACTAATAGACTTTATATATATTATTAGTTTACTAGTGATGTAACAATACTATACTTTCTAGATGATCAAAATGTTATATATATATATACACACACCTTTTTACAACTGAATAATTGTTTCCATGCAGTGTGACTTCCTCCCATGTTGATGAAGCAAAGCGCAGCTGAATCAAACATCATGTCTGTGATTATGGAGGTAATATTGTAAGTCTGAAGTTACTGAGAGGCAGCTCCTACTGACTGCTCACCCTTCTTACTAATGGTTATAAGTTTATAATTTTATTTAGTTTAGTTATAATTTTACCAACCATACTGAGTCTGTTTAAAAGACAAAACACCATGTCACTCATCAATTAATACAAAGTATTAATTCATAACCTTAATAGTTGTTAATAGATGAAATGCATGCTTGATATTTCTACATATTTGCCAGTATACTTGAGTATAAGTACAAGTACAGGCCAAGTATACTTAGACTTTTCTATACACTAGTCAGTTTACAGCAAGTATACTTAAATACGACTATGTCTAGTATACGTCTGATAAGAACATAAAAAGTAAACAGAAAGTATACCAATATTAATAGTATACTGGAATATACTTCTTTTTTATAGGGTAATAAAGTGGCTAGTAAGTCTATATTCAAATGTATGGCCCATGTTCATGATAGTGCAGAGGAAAGCAGCTTATGTACAGACTGTGAGCTAAACGATAGGATATTAATACATTGAACAGTGAATATAAATAGGGTGAAATGAAAAAAATGTCTCATTAAAAAACAAAAACAGATTTAAACAACACAACAAACCTTTTAATGCAATAAGGATGGGTTTAAGTAGTAGGTCATATTTTCAGTCTGCAATCAATAAGAAAAGCTCATTTTTACATCAGTGTCACATCATGTTTAGAGTGACTGACATAAGAAAGGCAACACGGTTAGAATGGAAGGAGGCTAGTGAAGTAAGAAAAAGGCTTGAGGTGCCTGCTGTTACCTGAACGCTGAATATTGTAATACTGTGCAACTGGAAACGTGCTTTGCATCCCTCAGTTCAGGTCCAATACTGTTAACCCACGGGAGCATGAGCAGACATGGTGATGGAGCACCAGTGCACCACCAGTCATGATGGATGAGTTGTGACTTGGAAATAAATGAAAGAATGAAAAAAAATGGAGAGCCCTCGACCATAACACATATGGAAAAAGACACATACTGCGCACACACACACACACACACACACACACACACACACCTTTAGCCAGTGATGTGAAGTTAATGACATGAGATGTAACTCGTGTTGAAAAAGTTGTTACTTGGTAGAAACAAAGTGTACAAGGTTATGGATCCTCAACACACATTTGAAAAGTCATTATGTTGAAGTGATGAAATATACAAAAGAGGAGGATAGGAGATCTCTAGTGTTTCCTGGTGATCGCTGCCTCTCCGTTACACACTCAGTATAATCTGTGACCTACATGCGCACATGCTACAAAAAATGCATAGATTAGACAGAATAGATTGATGTGGTAGATTGAATGGGTGGTGGATGGAAGCCCCCCTGTACAGATACAAAGTCGCAGCAGATTTAATCCTGAAGACTCTATATGAGAAGATTTTGTTGCTGGTTATTTAGTAATGAACCGTGTAAAACCTTGTCCAATAATGTGCCGTTAAGAGGAAGCAGAATGCAGATATTTTATAAAACACTGCAGCAGATGACGTCACTAGTAAAATGATCGGCTACGGTGTATGAGTCTATATAACACGTTATTTCTGTCCAAAACCAAATCAAGTCAACCAATGATTCCCATCAAATTATTTCCTCTGGTGCTAAATACATCTTCAGAAATATTTTTTACAGTCCACACACTAAACAGACAGTGCAGGTGAAATTTATCAAATATAAAGAATTACATCAGGAGAAATGATCTGGCAAAGACTGTTGATTTTCTGTGGCAAAACATCAGAATAAACACATCAACAGCACTGCAGGGATTCAGAATCATAAAGGAAACTTGAAACTACGAGGGAATGATCCTGTGTTCTGGACAAAAGAATCGATCATACACAATGACGGAATGTCACACTGTATGTTTGAAGCATGCTAGTGCAATGAAAACACAGGAGTAAATACATTTTTGGGCATAGTTAGGATTTGTTGTTGTTGTTTTCTAGCTTATTTCACAGTAAGTACGCATACATGTTATTACATCCATCCATCCGTTTTCCGAACCATTTTATCCCAGCTATCATCTGGGCGAGCGCCGTCGTACATCCTTGACAGGTCGCCAGTTCATCACAGGGCCACATATAGACAAAGAAAACCATTTACACTCTCACTCACACCTACAGGCAATTAAGAGTCTCCAATTGACCTGAGAGTGTCCAGAGAGAACCCACACAAACTCCACACAGAAAGCCGACCAAGGAATCAAACTCAGGACCTTTTTTCCGTCAGTACTAACCACTACACCACCGTGCCATCCATGTTACTACAATACTGTAATAATAATAATAATCATGTATAAGTAAACTTTAATCGTGATTATGTTTTTATTTAGCATGTAGCATGCCTCTAAATTTCATTTCATTAACCAACATCTTTATTAAAACAAGAGAGATCTTCTTATTTTAGTTTAAAACGTAGCATTACGTTGAAGTGAAATTATAATTTCTTTTTATTTAAAACATAAAATAACAGTTTGGTCTGTGTGCATGTTTTTATATCACAATAATATGAGGAAATAATGGTTGGTTTAGCATAAGACACTGATGTTGGACCAGGGTGTTAATTCACATGGTTAGTATTCATTACATAACTTCTAATGTAATTTATTCATTTTACTCCTCATGAGGCAAAACACACTTTATACTCACATAACCTATCATAAGAATCTTAACAAGAAAAGTTTAATCAAAATTAATGCAAATCATATCAACTAAATATCGAACTGGACCAAGGACAAATATTCATAAGGCAATAAAAACATTATTGAATCACAGTAATGTAATTATTTTTGCTTTTGTCCACCACTTTTCTAATAAACTGAAGTGAATGATGTTCAAGTCATTTGTGATTAGGACAGTATTGAGTAAAAAGTTCAGCTTTTCATGGCTAGTGATAAAATAACGTCCATCTTCTCTCTCACCCTCTGAGAAATCATCTCAAACAGATGCCATTTGAATCCAAATAATGTTTCCCTGCCTTCTGTATTAAAAACCTCCTGCTAGCTCCCAGATAGACACCTCACACAGGAAAATGCTTTCTAGTCTGACCATTTACTTCTTATTCTTGAGTTTTGTGTTTGTGGTCCACTTCAACTGCTTAACACTGTGGATTTACAAACATAAACTATATGGACAAAAGCATTCAGCTGCCTCACCACTACACCACATATACTTTTAAATAGAGTCGGTCTCCGTTTTGCCGCTATATCAGCTTCGATTCTTCTTGAAAGGCTTTCCACAAGACTTTGGAGTGTTTCTGTGGGAATTTGTGCCCATTCATTCTGTAGAGCATTTATGAGTCAGGCACTGATGTTGGATGATAAATCCAAGCTCTCAATCTCTGTTCCAGCTCATCCAAAAGGGCTCTGTGCGGGCCAGGCACTGGACTCTTCAAACCTTTTCAGTCCTTGCTTTGTGCACTGGGGCACAGTCATGTTGAAATAGAAAATAAACTGTTGCGACAAAGTTGGACGCAGAGCATTGTCCGTTAAGACTGTCCTTCACTGGAGATAAGGGGCCTAGTCCAGACCCTGAAAAACAGCCCCATTCCATCATCCCTCCAGGTGAGGACAAATACTGTTCTCCATAAAGTGTAGCTGTCTATGAGTAATTCAAACTATGTACAAATTTTTAAGTACTGTACTGAGCTGCAATTTTGAGGTACTTGGCTTTCGTTGGAGTGTTTCCATTCTGTTACATTTACTTTTGTTCCACTACATTTATTTTACAGCATTAGTTACTGGTTACTTTTGTAGGTAGATTCTTATAAAAAAAAAGCTACTAGAAACATAGAATCCATTGTTGTGTTCAGTGATTGCTCGTTTTTTTACTGTTACCTCTTGCAGCAAGAAAGGACAAAAGACATGTTTATAAACCCCAGAAAGTAAATCATTTCTCATGATTAGCCAGCTAAACTAGAAACTGGTCCTTTTCCAATGTCTTTCAAACCAACTCCAGTGAAAAGTATTATCTTATAACATTCTCTTTCAATTTCCTGTTGAAGCAGCAGAGGAGACTGGCCTCCTAAAGTTGTCATGGAAAACATGTGACCAACCAACAGCCTTTGCACACTTGCAGCAACATTACATTACAGCATTCATTTGGTGTGGTGTTTGTATCCACCTGATAAATTTAGGTCCAACTTCATGCTCCACTTTCTAGTAGAGTAATGATTTCTTATCATGGTTCAATGCATGTACAAAGAGGTGAAAAGCGGTTTGTCCAAATGTAGACACAGACATCAGCAGAATAATCTGGTTAACAGTGTCTAAACTGAGATAGATTTATGCCAACCTCGGCATTGTGTGTCCTCAATAATAGACCAAACCCTGAAAATGAAGTCTCTTTCTGCAGAGTTCTAACATGACAACAGAACAATATCATATTGAATCTGACTGACAGAGCGAGAATGATTTCATTCAGTTTGAGCCGTGGGCTTAAAATTTGAACAGCTGCTTCATTCAAGTATCCAAGTTCATGAAAACCTCAATATAATTCATGCAACTCATGAATTATGGAATAAACAAATGCTTATGCATGTAAGAAGAATACAGCCCAGCGCTGTGGTTAGGGAGGATAGAGCTCAAGCTGAATGGAAACATAGTCAACCTGCTTCCAGGCCACATGGTACATGCAGACTGGGAGCACAAATGAGAGTGTGACTAGAACAATATCTCAAACAACAGCATCTTTGTCGTGCAATCAAGCTTTGAGGTTGATAAGCACAGCGCTATCTTATGTCATTGACCTTTGCAGCTTGTCATTTCTGCTCTGTTTCTGAGCTTTTCTGTAGTGCTCTTTGGTAAACTATCTAATGAAGCAGAAATGCCTTAAAGACCGTCAGAACATTTAAAATCAATCTGGACAGAATCTTATGTTTTCTGACAGGATGATTCTATTAAAGCCACAAGCTAAGATGTTATGTTGTCATCTCTCCAATTTCCTGGAAGCACAGAGGAGAGACAACCGGCCAGATGTTACGAAAGTGGCTCTGCGACTGCAAGGACACTGGACTGAAACCTGTGTTGCCTGGATTACCTGAGCGCTAAGAGTTAGTGAGTGATTTTTCCTTTACAAAATAACCAGTGTCCTGGATCCAAATCGGGCAGGACACCTTTGTCCCATTTTGTTCCAGATTTCCTTCCAATGCCGCCCAAGTTTAACATATGAAAATCCTTTTGCAGTTGCACTGGTGAGTGCTAATCCACATGAGTTAAGAAATTAAATGAATCCTGCTGTGTCTCCAAGGAGCACTGTGTGCAATAAATTGAATGAAGTGATATCACTTGAGTCAACATTGGTTACGGGTGAAGCGGAGTGTGTATTAGGAGAGAAATAAGCTCACCAGACTTTTGTAGCTGCTGCTGATTTCTGCTGCAGGCTAGCAGCTCAAGGCTGTATTAGCCACCACTGGCACAACACACCTGAATCTCTGACTCAATGCATTTTGGGTAATGTAGGCCAGGGCAGGTTTTTACTAAGAGGGAAAAAAAGAGGATCTCTCTTTGATCCTTTTTTTCTGTCCTTCAACAGTGTTATAGAAATTCAATGATAAATGAGTGGAGTCCTTTAAAAAAACACAACATGATAATATTCTTATCAAATGACTATATACAAATCACTGGGACAAATTCAATAAACATCAAGGTTTTCGAATGGCAATATAAATTATGTCTCATATTCTTTAAAATGATTATTGTTTTTAATAAATATGTTTCAAGTCTTTTATGTAATGTTTATTTTGTACACATTCTAAGCATCATTTGACATAAAGCAGTTATGTTACTCATAATGACACATGGTTTATTAATGATCCATTATTATGCATTGCAGTTAGCTCTGACTCCAATATAATCTCTGATAGATAAAAAGTCATTAACATTCATGAGATGCTTGAACTTATAAGCAATTAGAACTGCAGTGTGTTCAACCATGCTAACCAGCTAACGTATAATGCTCACTGATGCATCCAGCACTCATAAAACATTTGACTTAAACTGAATCCTGAGCAAGGTAATGCTTTTTTTTTAACATTAAAATTGAATGAGTTAACTTTCTGTGAGGTGAAAGGGTGCAAGTGCTACAGAATCCCAAGAAAGTCACTAATCTACAGGTTTTAAGTCATTGTGTAGCAGGCCAACATGTAAAAGTAAGTCTAGACTAGATGTGCAGGACAGTGTAGAAGTTCGATATGAGGCAGGATCTCAAAGTTACTGGTTAGCATGGGAAAAACAATAAGATGAATCTTTAAAGAGACAGCATAGCTACATGGCTATTTTCAACAAACCCTCCAATTTTAATAACCACAAAAATTGCTTGTCCCAACCCTCCTAATTGTCCCCAATTACATTAACATATACATACTATTACCTTTTTATTTTCAAAATATTACTCCATTAACAGTGTATTATTACAGAGCTTTAAACTGAAGTTCTACCAAGACGTCTATTTACTACTCAGTACAAAAAGTAAACATCAGTGAGGGTCATTACTGTTAATTTAACACAATTATAAAGTATAATTTGTTCATGAAATGTCCCCTTCTATAATTATGGATGTGTTGTGATTTGGGAGAGAAAATCTTTTTTTGAAATGTGCGTGTCTAAGGGAAACAATGTTAAACCCTCTTGTCTAGAGTCAGTGCTTATGAAAACCTCAAACCCAACTCAACCACGTCATGAATAATGGAAAACACTAATTGCTTCAGCTATAACACTGTAACCTCATTTATTTTGTATAACATGTTTCCTTCCATTCCTCTATTTTTCAATTTCTTTTCCCTCTCTGTGTGCCTTGCATGATATCATATCCTCATCCTTCAGCTTTTCCTCCAAATGGTAGAAAACCCCATGATAAGTTCATCATTTTCATGTTTATGATTCATTTTCCGAGCCTTGAACATTCTGTGAGAGGCCATGTTTACCATGTTTACTAGTTACTCATACACTACCACCACTGACAGGCAGATAAAAGTCCATAAAAGCTATGTAAAGCTACAATATGCAACTATACAACTGGCACTCAAGGCAGCTGTAGCATGAGAGTCAAAATCAATCCAACCAGGGCGTCAAATACTGATGCTGTGTCAACATCATACATCCAGGTTCAAATTTCATAGAGTCTAAAGGTTCTCTTTCATGTCTTCATGTATGTGGTAGTCTGACCTTCTCTGAGTGGTTAGAAGAGGGGGCTATATGCCAGTGCAGTTCTCTCTCTCTCTCTCTCTCTCTCTATATATATATAAATATATATATATATACATACATACATTCAATTACAGGGACAAAAATAGCACAGAAATCTGGTGCCTCATGTACTCATGTACTAAGCTGGACCAGCAGACAGCAGAAAATGTGATCTAGCTTTGCACCAAAATTACAGTGACACACCACCTACTACAACGCTTTGTCCCTCAGTCTATTATAGTCTAACATTGTAAAATAAAACGAGTAAAACTGCTTCACAATTTGCACCTAAATATAATGCATAACACCCATAAAGCTTCTTTGTGAAACTACTCGTTATCACCTCTTACCCTAAACCTCTCTCCATCCATTTACACTAAAATTAACTTCCTCTTAAAATGACTGTCTCTATTCTTCTACCCTGTTTTTGTTTCTCTCTGTTGCATTTAGTCTCCTCTTTGTTCTATTTTTGTCATTTGTCTCTTCTTCACATCCAATTCTCACATTCACACTTCCATTCTTTTCCTTCTTCCTCCTTTCACCCTCCTGACCAGCTGGCGACCAGAGAGGAGAGAAATAAGAAGCACCCATCAGTTTCAGAAGTTCCTGAACCTGTTCTGTCTAAAGAGTCCAGCGATAACAGAAGATTTACAGAGGAGGATGATGGGTAATTATGCTGGTGTGGAGATATGCTTTACTAATCTGGCCGCTCCCTCCCTCTTCATCTCACATCCTTTTTGTCTCTGTTTCTGACTTCAGTCTCTGAGTTTCTCATTATCTGTAGAGCCCCCCCCCTTCCTCAGTGGCTGCAGGATGTGATATCTGCAGTGATTGAAAAATGACTCACTGTGTGTGTTTAATTCAATTTTTAGATAGCAGGCACTGTAGACACTCTAGACATGTGTGTGGTGGATTATTTTAGTGAACGCACAATAAAAATGTTTGAATGTTTCAACAATGATATGGATTTTTAGAAAATGTGTTTATATAGTTAATTCTGACTAATAGTATCTGTACATAGAACATACTTTCATTACTTAATGTATAACAATAAATTATATTTTAAAATTCTAATATATATTAGATTGAGCAATGGTGTAGATGTGATGTTAGACTCTACACTGTCTTAGCTAATGGCAAACACTGCAAAGTGTGGCTTTCTTTGGGTTAGGAGGTCAGTGGAGTTTAAATACAATCACACCCCCACTGCCACCACCACCAGCCCATCGTCACACATTGTCTAGAGGCGAGTACCTGGATCATAATGATAGGACAGCTAGACAGGTAAATCACATTTTTCTGTGTGAAATTTGACATGAGTCTCTGCTGCATGTGTATGTGTTTGTGTATGTGTATGTGTTTGTGTGTTTTTATACTTCTACTTACATAAGTCTACTTGTGGTTCCCAGAGTTTTCAAATGTAGAATGGGAGGCAGAGCCTTTAGCTATCAAGCTCCTCTCCTGTGGAACCAGCTCCCAGTTTATGTTCGGGAAGCAGACAATGTCTCTACTTTTAAGACTAGACATAAAATTTTCCTTTTTGATAAAGCTCATAGTTAAAGATGGTTCAGGTGACTCTGAACCAGCTCTTAGTTATGTTGCTATAGAGTTAGACTGCTGGGGAACCTCCCTCAACACACTGAGCTCCTCCTCTTCTCTCCATCTACTCATAAGCCACCATTGCTTGTTATTAACTTTGTGTCTTCTCTCTCCCGTAGTTGTGCTTCTCTCTCTCTCTCTCTCTCTCTCTCTCTCTCTCTCTAGCCCCTTTTACACATGCACTGGACTCCAGACTTTTTCCAGACTTTACTCAGGTGAGCTGCATGTATGAACGCAAACACTGGCATCAAGTGTTTGCTTAAATAGAGGAAAAATTTATCATGCTTTCTGCTGTTGCATCACGTTTCTCTCCTTAATGAAACAGAGGTTATAAACATTACACACATCCTTGTGACTGGCTCTGCTTCGATGCAAAATCATCTAAACAAAATCAGCTGATTTCTGCTGTAAACTTTTTGTACCACACTGTGCCTCCTGCTCTCAATACACAGAGACCCTCCCTCACTGAAATCAAATGGACTATTTCTCCTGATGTGTAAACGCATTTTCAACAGAGTATGAACAGAGTATGTGTAAAGGTGCAACTCTGAGTAAAGTCCGGACCTGATTGCTGGAGACAGTCCAGAGTTCATGTGTGAAAAGGGCTTCTGTCTCTCTCTCTCTCTCTCTCTCTCTCTCTCTCTCTCTCAGGCTGCCTGCCTGCTGCTTGTTGTTATTGGTTTTGTGACCTGCTGTTCTTTTCTCTCTTTCTTTCCACTCACCCCAACCAGTCGAGGCAGATGACCACCCACCTTGAGCCTGGTTCTGCTGGAGGTTTTTTCCTTTCTTAAAAGAGTTTTTTCTCTCCACTGTTGCTTAGTGCTTGCTCAAGGGGGATTTGTTGGGTCCTGTGTATTAGTATTTAGTTGTATTGTAAGGTCTTAAACCTTACACTGTAACGTGCCTTGAGATGACTTTGTGTGAATTGGCACTATATATAAATAAACTTGGATTGAATAGATCACTAGACTGCGCTAATTTTCTGTGAAGAGTATATAAATAATCACATTTTAATGGTTTCACACTGCATTACAATTAGTGTGTGTGAGCATGTGTGTGAGTTTTTTTCCGCTCCTACTAGTCATGCACACAGTTGCACCACTGTTACATTTCATTCACTAAAACCCATCTGCTCCCTTATTCTCACACGTTACAGAACCAGTCTATCTTTTCTAATACTCTCTCTCACCTGACAATTAGAGGCAGAACACAAGTAAACAGCTTTGCCTGTATTGTAGATGATCAAGATTGCGTTAAGGTTACCTGCTCATGGGGCCTTGGAGACGGCTTCTGACAGAAACTTTGAAAGATAATGAAGATTTCTTCAGAACATTTCTGAAAAATTTGAATCCTCTGCTTACTTTTGAAGCAGAGGATGACACTGACCTTGAACCAGCTCCAAAACAAACCAGGTAGCAGCCAGAAAGTGAAGAAATACAATGGTAAAAGTCAATGGCGTCCTTGTCCAAAGAAAGAGCCACCCGCTGCCAGTGAGAAAATGATGCAACCAGGCCCAACACGGATGGCAGTTACTCAGGCGCAGAGCATCAAGTCTTCTTTTGAACTTTTCATACTGAATGACCACCATGATCCAGAACATCATTCTGAATTCCATTAATTTAGAGTGAAGGTGTGTTTTTGGAAAGAAGAAGAGGTGGAAGGAGATGGACCGAGCCCATGTGTGTGCATCTTTTTATTATTTATCCTTTATTGTTGATTTTTAACATTTTTTAAAAAACAAATATCACTATTATTTATGAATATCATCAAACAACATGAAATGGTAAACACTCAGCATATATATTATGCAGTTTTTAGGGTTTATAATTGGTAAAAGGTAAACACCTAGTATGTTTACTTAAATAGTTTTGGCTGTATTCATTTGGTAGAAAAATGCCCTGTAGGCAGATGACTTCTTTTTAAACAAACAGGAGCGCTGCAAAGTCAGGATGTTTGGTCTGTCCTCAATTCACTGATGAAAATGACTGTTTTGTTTGATTGATTCATCAGAGCACAGATGTGGCAATGATGACATTTTAGCCTGTTGTTGAATAGACGTTATGAATTTGAACATTCATGCTTTTGGTGTTAATGAGAATGTTTAGGTTGATCATTCATCAAAGGATGATTTTACTACATTAGCCATTAATGTGTCCTGGTACTGTTTTACTTTTGAAGAATGCACTGATGGCGTAATGGTGCAGTAGTTATCACCTCACATCAAGAAGGTTCTAGACTTGGTTGTGGTTTTCTGTCTCTGTGTGTCAGCCCTGCCCGACCTGTCCAGGTTTACCCTGCCTTCTGCTCAGTGACAGCTGGGGTGGGATCCAGCTTCCCATGACCCCCTGCATGATAATCAGAATATCTGGGTATATACTCTGAAGTCAGTGGTAAGTTGGTAAGTGGTAAGTTAAGTACTTGTTGGCGGCATGTTGAAGAAGTGGACATTAGTGCAATATGTATATATGTTATATATATACGTGCCATGTGTTAGTGCATGTCTCATGTTACGTGTGAATATTGCTGTGTGTGCGTATGTGCGTGTGTGTGTGTGTGTGTGTGTGTGTGTGTGTGTGTGTGTGTGTGTGTGTGTGTGTGTGTTGGGGCGGG
>OMLM01006451.1:1187-15402 GCA_900302695.1 Helostoma temminkii | reverse complement strand
ACATGCAGACTGTTTTTACAAACATCTGTGAAAGAATGGGTCGCTCTCAGGAGCTCAGTGAATTCCAGCGTGGAACTGTGATAGGATGCCACCTGTGCAACAAATGCAGTTGTGAAATTTCCTCGCTCCTAAATATTCCACAGTCAACTGTCAGCTTTATTATAAGAACGTGGAAGCGTTTGGGAACGACAGCAACTCAGCTATGAAGTGGTAGGCCACGTAAACTGATGGAGCAGGGTCAGCAGACGCTGAGGTGCACAGAGCGAAGGAATGGAATGGGTTTTTATGGCCGAGCAGCTGCATCCAAGCCATACATCACCAAGTGCAAAGCGTCGGATGCAGTGGTTTAAAGCACGCTGCCACTGGAATCTAGAGCAGTGGAGACACGTTCTCTGGAGTGACGTATCACGCTTCTCCATCTGGCAATCTGATGGACCAGTCTGGGTTTGGCAGTTGCCAGGAGAACAGTACTTGTCTGACCAACAGTACTTGTCTGACCAAGATATTTTGGACAATTCCATGCTCCCAACTTTGTGGGAACAGTTTGGAGCTGGCCCCTTCCTCTTCCAACATGACTGTGCACCAGTGCACAAAGCAAGGTCCCTAAAGACATGGATGACAAAGTCTGGTGTGGATGAACATGACTGGCCTGCACAGAGTCCTGACCTCAACCTGATAGAACACCTTTGGGATGAATTAGAGTGGAGACTGAGAGCCAAAATTTAGAGTTTAAATATTTTCTTTGTGCTCATTACTGCATGTCTGCCTTTGCTGCAAATCATTAGCACTCTGCAAGCTATAGCTGGTGCTACCTCTAGAAGCGCTCAATTGTTAGAGTCACAGGGTCCCGATCAGTTGTTTTACTTCCACAGCAAGAGAAACTCCAGCAGCAGATGGATGCCCAGAAGACCCACATCTTCCGTCTGACCCAGGGGCTGCAGGACGCTCTGGACCAGACTGACCTGCTGAAAACCGAGAGGACCGACCTGGAATACCAGCTGGAGAACATCCAGGTGCTGCTACACACATACCTGCTACTGTATATGTGCAGAAAAAACACACACTCAAAAAATATGAGATAGCTGAGTTCTCAGTCAGTGTAGTCATACTGTATGTGCTATGAACTGACAGCAAATCATCTGCAGTCTTGTACACCCTTGTCCTGTCCCATTGTTTTATTAGTAAATGGCATATATACATACATGCCCCCCATTAATTGTTGTACCCCAAAACATACACCCACTTTTTCTCTGTCTCTCTGTCACCCTCTCTATGTGAAGTGAAGTACTTGAAGAGAAATTCATGGCTGTAGTGATGTTCACTTAGCTCCACCTGCAGGCTGTGTACTCCCATGAGAAGGTGAAAATGGAGGGGACCATCACCCAGCAGACCAAGCTCATAGACTTTCTTCAGGCCCAGGCCCATGGTGGCTCCAAGAAGAAAAAGGTCAGGTGGTAGATTGATTTATAAGTCTAATCAGTCTTCCTACATATGGGTGGATGTTTTAGGAAACCCACAAAAAATGCACTTAAAAGAATATAATTATGTGAGGAGGTCCCAGAGGAAAACTCTCAGAAGTGATCAGAAATTCAAGTAGTCCACTTTTTGTTTGTTCAAAATGTTTTCATTTTTTTTACACATCTTAATAAAGGCTTTCAAATTAAACTAACATGTTTGATAATTACTTTATTACAAAGGTTAAAGTCAGGGCAGTCACACGTGTCACATTATGCATCAAGTGTCATTACAATTTCACACAGATACAGATTTAGAACCAGAGCTTGTGTGTGTCTCAGGGTCTGTTTGGGCGTCGTCGGGAGGATCTGTTGGCTGCCATGGCTGCTCAGGCCCAAGCTCAGGGGCAGGGTCAAGGCCAGGTTTCCCCGGTGCCCCCTATCCAGCCAGTACCTCTGCAGTATAGCGACATGAAGGCAGCTCTGGACAAAGAGCGAGCTCGTTGCTCTGAGCTGGAAGAAGCTCTTCAGAAAATGAGAGCGGAGCTGCGATCTCTAAGAGAGGAAGGTCAGGCTTCTCTTGGGTATCAGTTTGTCCAAACTGTTGAATGTTTGCTCCACATATATTTTAGCAGTAGCAGACTACTAACAATATGTTTGTGAAAAATAGAAAGAACAATTACAATCAATTATTCCAAACCCAGCGCTCCAGTATAAAGATCACAGCAGCTCTACGAATCCGGCCACAGCACGGCAGCAGATAATTATGTCTGCCATGGTGAAGTCTCCTGAGCACCAGCAGGGCCCGACCAACCTGGCACCTTCTAACTCTGGACGCAGGAAGGAGACTGCAACACCCGAGGGTGAGTGAAGGGATGATGTTTACTGAAACAAATGGATGGATACAGAAACATTTACTCATGATGGCCCTGCGTGTACACATACAACATGAACACACACACAAACAAACATCTAAGCTCACTTGTGAAGGATCATTTATGAAGCTTTTATTATCCTTTTTCTTTCACACACCTTTCAGAAAGAAGGAGGGTCACTTTTGAAAGTAAGTTGTCCAAACTCACAATCTGCAGTTTGGTCTCTTATCTCTCTTCTCCCTTTGTCTCATCCACATCCTTGAAAAGCCAGATTTTAAAAGCTCTGCACTTTTATAAAAGGTCAGATCCCACCAGGATGGTCAGGTGAGGCTGAGACAAGTATATTTCCTCCTTTTCAGTGCACAGCTTTAGAAATCTGAAGCATCGTATCTTGGTTGCTGAAGCTTATCTGATTTGCAGAACTCTCCGCTCTGCTCTTTAACTACAATCTCACCTGAACACCATATCATATACACTCACAGAGACAGTACTGTATGATGACCCCTGCTATGCAACAACACTGTTTGAACCCACACTCTGAAAAAACTAAAGGTATTATTCAGCCAGTATGTTTCTTCTTGCATATCTGTAGAGTAGAAGCTCGAGGATCCTCATCTTAAACTTACAGTATGATTTTGTAACTTTATATTGGTCCAAAAAGTACAAAGCACAAAGAAAAGGAAAACTGAAGATATTGCTAACTTCGGCACACGCAGCAAACTAGTAATAGTATATAAGTATAAATATAATATAATAAGTAAAAAAAGTATAAGTATATATTATGGGAAAGAAGGTTGTTTGCTGTAATGTTTTTATCAGAACATGTAATAAGTCAATATTTGTATTTATGTTAAGACTTGTACATTGTGCCCAAAGGTTGTACAGAAAACACGTTGTGTAGACTTGCAAACAAAGAACGACATGCAACAGAAGACTTGATAGCAACTGGATAATGCCTTTAAAATGAAGCAGTGAGTGGGCACAAGCAAAGGGATTGATTAAATCTTCAAGCATTTTTGTCTTCAAAGTTGACTTGCTTACGCATTTTGCTAAACATCTTTCGGATACTTTCTTTTGTTGAACTGATCTCATAACTGGTATGGCATGTCGCACTGAGGTTATGAAGTGATGAATGTACTTGACACAGTAAGAGCTGCCTGCCCTCATTGTCTTCCTTGACTGTATTCAGAGTATAGTCGTCGCTTGAAGGACAGTCAGAGAGACCGAGAGAGGGAGAGAGAGAGGGTGGTGCACCACAACACTCCTCACCGCTTCACAGTGGGACTCAACATGAGAGCTGCCAAGTGTACTGTGTGCCTGGATACTGTGCACTTCGGTCGCCAAGCTGCTACCTGTCTCGGTGAGTTACATGTTTGTTGACAAGAACAGCCCTGAACTCAATAATGTAATTCACATGGTAGATGATTGGGCTTATGACGATGTCCACTGCTGTTGCCTCTCAGCTAACTCCATAGGTTTTTTATAATATCAGAGGCTAGTATTTGAGTCTTTCATAATTAGATATAGATAACTCCAAAATCATTGCTCATGTGTCTGGAGTGAAATGTGTACTGTTAATGCTCCTTAAAAATTACATTATTTTAGAATTTGCGATGTGCTTTTATACTCTTCCTTATAATCTTTGCTAAGTTCACCGTCCCCTTTGTGCCACATGAGGAAACAAAGAGATGTGCCTTATGTGGCATTGCCCTTTCTTTAACAGTGTTTTTCCTCCTCAGAGTGTCACGCTTTGTGCCATCCAAAATGCTCCCCCTGCCTTCCAGCCACGTGTGGCATGTCCAGTGACTGCTCACTACATCTGTCTGAAGGCCTGTGTCGAGACAAAGGCAGCTCTCCGGGCCAGCAGCTCAAAGAAGCTGGTGGACACATGCATCTGGAGGGCTGGATGAAGCAGCCCAGGTTAGTTCAGTAATGTAATTACTGGAGTACAGGTCATGAATGAGGGCCAAAAAATCCATTAAACTGTCAAATAAAAGATGCTTCCATAGCCCATGATGGTTACAAATTAAAGAAAAAACCTTTTTAGAGTTTTAATAAAAATACTTAATAGTTGGTCATATGCTCCAAAAAGTTTTTTATCTCTGACGAAGAGCACCAAAGCTGTTCTGGAGGCTTGTGGTTCTCAGCAACTCACTAACACTTCTGTCATATCCTTACACCTATTAGTTTATTTGTGTCATGCAATAATATTTTCCTTGTGATGCTGTGTCACCTCCTCCCACTGATCAGGTCTGATGTTACTGAACACAAAGGCATAGGCCAAAAAAAACCAAAGACATTTGCACAGTTTCCTGTGTAAGGTATTAGCTTTCATTGTCTGCGCTTTGTAATAATGCAGCTGTGTTGTGTGTTTGCAGGAATGGGAAGCGAGGCCAAGGCTGGGAGAGGAAATATGTGGTCCTGGATGGGACCAAAATTTCCATCTATGAGATAGAGCCCAGGGAAGGTTGTTTTTCTTTTTTATTTCTGTCTGGATGTTTAATCACCAATCATCATTGTAACATCATATGACCTGCTAAATAGAGCTGGCAAATAGTACTACTAGATACAAGTCTGTTCTGTGTGTGTGTGTGTGTTACTCAGATTCAGTGAAGCCACTGGAGGAGTTTGACCTGTGTCTGTCAGATGGAGAAGTGGTGGTTCACGGCGCAGTAGGAGCATCTGAGCTACCAAACACTGCAAAGTCAGGTAGACACAAAGTGTGCTTGTCAACATTACCCCATAAGTATTTGATATAAAACTTTCTATGTCCTGATTTTACTATAAATAATTAATTTATTATTAAACCTTTAAAAACAGAGCCTTTCTGCCTTCTGTTACCTTTGTGTCAGATGTTCCCTACGTCCTGAAACTGGAGTCCCGCTGTCACACCCCCTGCTGGCCTGGACAAGCAATTTACTTTATGGCCCCCAGTTTCCCAGATAAGCAACGCTGGGTGGCTGTCATGGAGTCTGTGGTGGCTGGGGGGCGAGCCTCACGGGAGAAGGCAGAGGCTGACGCAGTGAGTATTTCTGGAGCAGGCGAGGGGCAATTGGGGCACCTGGCTCTCTGGTCTTAAAGTTACTGTTGTATGGTATAGGGTCTATTCATGAGGAGCACATTTGTCCTTTGTAGTTATTTTAAGACACATAATTGAGATTTGGGGTTCAATGGATAACCCACAGTTGCACTTATATGTTGTTAATTGTCCCCTTCTTTTCTCTTTCTCTCCTCTCTCTCTTTGTCATTCTCATTCCTGTTTTCCTGTGTGTTGCTTTGTCATCACGCCACATTGTATGTCTCATATATGGGCGTGTTTTGTTCCATTGGGTTTCATTGTACACATAGGCTGCTGTGTCCAAAAGACAAATGGTTCTGTCTCCTGTGGTCCAGGTAAAGACTTACCAAGATATAGACACAAGACTTCCTGACACACACATAACTTCACTTTCTTCATGAGACAGGCAGTAGTGCATGTGTCTATCATGTTGTAGGCTGGTCACCCCCCTCCTCCCCACTCTCACCTCACCTGCTGTGAACACTCCTCATTCTCACTCTACTAATGTCCTGTGCAAACTCTGTCTTGATGTAATAGTTTGAATGTTGCTGAAATATCCTTCCCTTTCTTCAATGTTCTAATTTAAAACCACAGTACACAAATACGCACCAAGATGTTTGATCATCTTTGGGTTGATCCTCCTCAGCTGTCTTGTCCTGACGACCAGGGATCAGACAGTGGGTTCTTACCCACTCATGTGCTCGTCTGTGTTTTTACCCCACTGCCCCTCTGCACACTCTTTAGAGACTGGGACTCAAGTCACATGCTTCTGACTCATCTGCAAGACATTTTTTGAAAACTTGACAACGACATGACAACATGAGGACCTAGGGTTTTGGCAATCACTGCATTAAACTGACAGTATTAAGCTAATATTGTCTCGACATCTGACTCACGGGCTGTTGCTGTTGCCTTTTTGGAAAAAAACCTGCTAAACCAGCCTGTCGAGATTTCCATTAATGGTAATGCTTTCAATGAAGATACAGTCACAGATGATGTAACTCCATGGTGATACTGCTTTTAATACTGATAATAATGAGTCAATTAGCCACATTTAAACACAGTAATGTGGACTTTAAGTGCATCATCACTTTGGATCATTTAAACGCTGCCTAAAGCCAGTCCACCTCTGACATTGGTAACTTGCACACAGTCCTGCAGCCACCTGGCCCTCCCTGTTCTGCTCCTCTGCTGCTTCCCCCTGAGTTTGTGCTTTAATACAGCTGATCCCTTACCTCTCTCTGCTCTTACAGAAGCTCCTAGGAAACTCTCTACTAAAGCTGGAGGGAGATGATAGGCTGGATATTAACTGCACCCTCCCTCTCACAGATCAGGTAGAATATTATTTATAACATAATTTATCTGCTGTTTGTTTTGTTAGACATTTAATTATTTAGTAACTAATTTATTAAAAAAAACATTATCCACTATAGTAGTAGTTGTGCTCGAAGTAAAATGATTTTGATTTATGGCGGGACACGGATCACAGAGCAGATGCTCAGGGCTCGCTGCCAAGGTTTGCCACATGTTGCTCTTGTTTGAAATCTCACCATGTTCACCAGAATAATATAAAGGTTGGGTTTATGACTGTGTTTTCTTGCTGGGCTACAGATCGTTCTGGTGGGCTCTGAAGAGGGGCTGTATGCCCTGAACGTTATCAAGAACTCTTTGACTCACATCCCTGGTTTGGGATCAGTCTTTCAGATCCACATCATCAAAGAGCAGGAGAAACTGCTGATGATTGTTGGTGAGACATCCAGCTTTGTCACCTTCGACAAATACTGTTTACAGGGTAGCAACATTTAGTTTGTATATTTGTAATGACTGTAACCAGCTGACATTGTAAGTAATTGTCAGAATCACTTCAGTCTGTCAGAGGCTACACTACCATTCTGACAATTTTAGTTGAATTGTCTCCATGTCCAGGATCAGTTACCGTGTAACTTCTGTATGTGTGTGCTGCAGGTGATGAGAGGGCATTGTGTCTGGTGGAGATTAAGAGGGTGAAGCAGTCTCTGGCCCAGTCCCACCTGCCAAACCAGTCTGATCTAGCTCCCTACATCTTTGAGACAGTGAAGGGCTGCCATCTGTTTGCAGCTGGAAGAGTATGTCTTCTCCTCCTCTTTGGACGTTGAAAAAATGCAAATGTGTTCTAGTGGGAAAATGTGATTATACAAACTGACTTGTGACTTCTTTTCACAGATAGACAACACTCCTTGTATATGCGCTGCAATGCCTAATAAGATAACCATTTTGCGCTACAATGACAATCTTAATAAATACTGCATTCGTAAGGTGGGTATGTTCTGTTTGTTCCATATTAAAATTTAATTACTAATTATTACATCCTAGAATACAGTGGAAGGTGAAAAACACAAATATAAGTTCAACATTACATGAAAAAGACACAATTATCGAGAAAAAAGCAAGCAAATAAAAGTAAGGAAATATAATTTAAAAAAAATAAATCAATCGATAAAAGCTGAATTTCACCAGCAGAATCAACTGCAAATATGTTTCCTTTATAGTTTAAAGGTGTCAGCATTACATTAGTGTATTGTAATGTTTGTCCAAATTAAACCAACGTAAAGATTTCCCTGTAGCGTGTTTTACTCATGTCCATATCCCAAATCTAACAGGAAATTGAAACTCTGGAGCCCTGCAGCTGCATCCATCTGACCAGCTACAGCATCATCATCGGCACCAACAAGTTCTACGAGATTGAAATGAAGCAGTTTGTGCTTGAGGGTAAGGACACAAGTAAAAAATGTGTTAGCTTTCATTTAAAAACCTAACACGTTCTGGTGTCTTGGACTCTAATAAACCAACAGTACAAAGAAAAGTTAGCTCCACTATGCCTGCACAATGGGTTTTTACATGCAGGCAATTATTTTTTATAACATGTACTGGGGAGAATATTTTTGTCTTGACTGGCCCCAGGTTGGTACCAAGGATCATACATCAGGAACCAGGTAATCACAGGATAACATTTTAGTGTTGCCTGACAATATTGTCCTATTTAACACTAAGACAATATTGTCCCCACCGGGCTTCAAGGGCCTGTCTGATGAGGCACCATTATGTTTGCAGAGTTCTTGGATAAGAACGACGTGTCCCTGGCTTCAGCTGTGTTTGCAGCCTCATCCCACAGTTTCCCGATCGCTATCATGCAGGTGGCCAGCAGCATGCAGAAGGAGGAATATCTGCTGTGTTTTCATGGTGGGTTTGAATAAATATCGGACACGCTGTTCTGTGTACTGTCATAATGATGTTGATAAGCAGTACAGAGCATCAACGTGAGGGAGAAGCCACCAGTATTTTTAATGTTCATGTTTCCTCTCTTTCTCCACCTCCATGTTTTTGGGATCGCACTCTCTCATATTATCTGACAGAGTTTGGTGTGTTTGTGGACTCGTATGGACGAAGAAGTCGCCCAGAGGAAATCAAGTGGAGCCGTCTGCCTCTGTCCTTTGGTGAATAAACTTATATTAACTTGTACATTGTACATATGCTGCATTAATACAGCAGTCAGCAATACAGCATCAAATATTAAATTGTATTTTATCAACATATTAAATACATATACATTCCCTGTTGTGCAGCCTACAGAGAGCCCTACCTGTTTGTCACCTACTTCAACTCTCTAGATGTCATCGAGGTTCAGGGACACACTGCTCTGGGGTGAGACAGACCAGCTGTCTGCTAGGAGACACTTTTAAACACAGTCATATTGTTGTTTATTTCTTTTTATTTTTTTTTGATTACCCACATCTGCTGCTATTGTTCTTAGTCCTACAGTGCTGGCCCACTTGGACATCCCCAACCCTCGCTACCTGGGCCCAGCCATCTCCTCTGGGGCCGTTTACCTGGCCTCGTCCTACCAGAACAAACTACGGGTCATCTGCTGTAAGGGGAGCCTGATCAGAGAGTCCGGAGAGCTGCAGAGGACCGGCTCCAGCCGAGGGTGAGCTCCCACTGTCATCTCCGATGTCTCTACTTTAATTTGTGCAACAAACCAAAAGAAATACAAAGAAAAAGCAGGATTTCATTTACACTGTGTGGGATTAAAAGCACTTAAACACCTACAAAACGCTACATAAAAAACACCTACAAAAACAAATCACCTCCAAACACCTTTATTGTGCACAGTGTGTTTAATTTCACAGGCAGGAACCACTAGCATGTGCTAACAGCACCACCTGCTGTAAAAGTATTAAATCTTGATTCTCAGACAGTTGGTTTTCCTGGTAACCCTGACAGACACTGCAGTGACACGCCTGCTCTCTGCCGTGTTTTCCACAGTAGTCCCAGCAAACGCGGCCCGCCCACCTACACAGAGCACATTACCAAGCGCTTGTCATCGGGCCCCGGCAGCCATGACGGCCTGCATCGAGAGCCCAGTACCCCACACCGGTACCGCGAGGGCCGCACAGAATTCAGACGAGATAAGTCTCCTGCCCGACCACTGGACAGAGAGAAGTCACCGGGCAGGGTGCTGGACAGTCGCAGAGAGCGGTCCCCTGGGAGATTTGGGGACAGCACCCGACTCCATGCTGGGTCTGTCCGGACACAGCTTGCCCCTGTTAACAAGGTACCGTGGGGGCGTCCTGGGCCTTTTTCTGTCTTAGTCATTAACCATTCAGCTGAGAACTAATTGGAGGAAACAAAAATTTAAAAAAAGACACTGAACATTTGTTTTGCAGTAAAAACCCTTAATAACCAGCAGTGTCTGTTTGTGACATGTCATCTTAAGAAACTGTCTCCAAGAAAACTAAATGAATGGAAAACAAAAACAAACTTTCATGTAGCAGAAATGCATTTCAGTCTTGTTGGGAACACTTCCTTTAGGCAAAATAAGAGACAACAAAGACAAAAGAAAACAAGAAAAAGGTTAAATAAATAAATCTTTGGGCTCTACATTTGTTCTTGCTGGTCAGTTCAATGTCAGCGTGTCGACGAACGCCAAGGACTTTATAGCACTGGTGAATATCCATAAATGAGAATAGAACCTAAGATGCCTCAGGATAAACTGTGACAAGCAGTTGTTCTCGTTCCTCCGTGCTCAGACTGCACCGCAGCCATCCACACAGTGGTGACTCTCTGTAAATAAGAACAGAACGCAATAATTTGCAAATTATTTAATGTTTACATTTGGTTGGAAAAAGTACAAAAAGAATAGTTCTGAGCCACGCTGCTGTCATTGATGAGAATGAGATTTGGCAGTGACTCGCTAAAATTAAGACCTTCCCTGAAAAAGACGGGAACATATGTTTCTCTAAAACCTGGTTTATACATTTTTTTCTTTGCATTGTAGAAATGTAAGTTGTATTGGTTGATTTCTGTGTTCCTGAGCCAGTGAGCCAATGAATCTTGGTTTTTGTCCTTGTCCCTTGTGTACAGAAATTTCTCCTCATTCTCTTAATGATATTACTCTTTTAATACCTAATCCTGATCTGCCAACTATTTTTTATTAGTTTTTAATCACAGAAACATGTGAATGCAAAGAATTATTATTTTTGACTTCGCCTCTGTTGTTGTCTTGCAGGTGTGGGATCAGTCGTCGGTGTGAATCAAGCTCTGCACTGCTCCTGACCGGAGGTTAAAGAGAAACCTGTGGGAAACCCTCGATTCACTCTGAGTGCAAGCACACACACATGCACACAAACACGCGCACACATTGCTCAGGCTGACTGTCGGCCTCATTGCCTGTACATAGTGCAGTCTCAGTTCCTCGTTCAGCAACGCACAAAGCTGCACTGAGTGACAATCCTCTCTTCTCCGACACGTGCTTTCATGGGTAAAACCTCACAGTAGATTTTGTGACAGGGAACCTACGCTGATCTACAGATCAAGAGAATCTATTTAATAGTATATACTCAAAGTTGTAAATATCGCTGTCGCTGAGTTTTTATAGATACAGGGAATAGTCAGCTGGTAAAGCCAGGTCTATTTTTTTTAAAAACGAGTTTCTAAAGACGTTGCAGGGAGATTAATGATGTCGTCGGTTAAAAAATACTCAACATTTCATTAGAATCTGAAATATCACGGCTTTCTTTCTCTGTTCAGAGAATCAAACCAACATTTACTTACTCACATGGAAGATGAAGAGAAAGTCAGAGGAGGCGACACATTGCACAAGAGATTGGATTTGAACAAGAGATAAAACTTGTTACATGACCAGTCTTCTCTCTTTGGATCACATGTATGGTCCTCTTGACTAAATAGCCTTTGATATATAACTGCATATGATTGCTTTACCGACAGTCATCGTCTGGCCATTCTGTGTAAAACAATAAGCAATTTTTGCTCCAAGTGTTCCTCGTGCATTTTTTTTTCTTGATTTATTAGCAAACCTAAGATAAAGAAACCTGCAGCTCTGCCTCTGATGTGGACACCGTGCAGTCAGGCTGCCTGTCGCTGCCTCAGCTTGCTCTTAGTCCGCTGCTGCTGATTATGGTACAGATGTCCTGTTTCTGTGCAGTGGTATGAAGTCTAGTAGTCGTCAGGGGTCGTCACTTTCTAGTACTGTTCCTTTAGAGCCAGTAACACCACCTCCTTTCGTCACATCAGTGAGCATGAGTAACTTAGAGCAGCACTTGTCGCTTTTCGATCTTAATACTCTCTTTTGTTGTTCTTTTCTGTCATGTATTCACTTAAATTTGCATTCACTAAGTAGACATTGATGTTAAACAGTGACTTCAGATTTTCTTGATTTTTAGAGATGTATACCAGTACATGCATTAAACATGATTGAAGTGTTCTGACTGTTTTCTTCTTTGTGTGTCAGCTGCAGGTTTTCCATCACATGTCAGCTTGAGTCAGTGAGAGCAGACACAGTAGGTTTATCTAGTTTATTTCTTCTTTAATTCTACAACAATGTAATGGTCTTTAAAGTAAATCCAACAAAACAAAATATTCAGACTGAACAAGGAGCACTTGTTGTTACAGGAAATTGCTATGTACAGCTACACACTCCTCTGACAGACATGAGAAGGTTCAAAGTGCTTATCAAACAGAAGGGGAAGGAGGAGGAAAAGTTGAACAAAAGCACGAGTGATCCCTTTGTGAGAGACCCGTAATAAAACTGCTTGGCACCAGTCTCCACCAAAAGAGACACACACACACACACAGTCACACTGATGCTTGATGCATTCACGCACACACACTCAAGTCAAGTGATTACTGGGCCTTAGCAGTGACGCCTCTGATAGAGCATGTCAGCGTGAGTGGAGAGAAACTACGACATACGCAAACCAAGACAACTTGTTGTGAGGGAAAAAGAAAAAAATTTTAAAAACAAAACAAATACACAGCAAGGGATCATCCTGGCAACGAGTGTTTCTGGTGCCCCCGTTTACGTTACCCAGCCCTCCCACCAATCATCAATGCTTGTTACAATAGTGAAGCACAGCACACTTTCAGCCTTATTTCAATAAACTCTGGCAGTGTCTACTTAACATGTGCAAACGATAGCCTCTTATTTTGTTTTTAGACATTTCACATTCATGGATTGTTTGAAAAAGGTTAACTTGGTTTCCCCACATGCCTGTGATGGTGGTGAAAACGCAGAGGGAGAATTCATGTTACCAGCCGTCAGCGTGTCTGCAGGGAGTGTAAAGAAGAAAAAAATCTGCTCTCAGATTACAGACCAGCTTTTACATCTCCATCATTAACCGAATTGTCTACAAATGAAAAGTCAATAATCTGGTTGCAGTTGGCTGTTCCAGTTTATCAAGTCTCTGCACGTGGAGACAAAGAACACAGAGCCAGATTAGAGAGAGGCTGCCACTCAAACCAAAATTCAAATTCCACATGAACATGCAGTAGTACCATCTTAAATAATTCAGAAAGAAATGTCTGTTTGGACGGTTAGAGCCTCTCTCTTACTGCCGTGTTTTTGTAAACATTTAATTTTCAGAAACTATCAATTACAACAAATTCCTTTTCTTTGTCCTTATTCTGTTTGAAGAACTAAAGGGTGAACTGCTGAATGAAACGCGTTCACTACTACCACCACAGGATGGGCAGTGAAGGCAGTGACCTGTCGCCTCAAACAGCAGCTCCACTGCACACTCCAAGTATCTTCTCGTTTTACCACCAGGACATGTGAGGAACATGCGATCACAGACACGGCTCCAGTTTCACACAGTTTTGTCGTCCAGTACGGGCGAACACAGCAACTATTGTAGCCTACTGCTAAATGGAGGAAATCAGGGATAAAACATTGGCAGTCTGTGGTCGTGTGCTGTACCTTTAATGCTCCTGCTAAATAACAAAAGAACATTTTCAAAAATAACAACAAAGGCCATTCTCAATTATCTAAATCTGGAACGCAGCAACTACAAGCTCGGTGAGAACGTGTGTGTGTGTGTGTGCGTGAAAAAATGTGTGTACAAAGTAGAGGTAGTGTGTTTATAGGATTTTAATGGAGTAATGTGTGTGTGCGCATGAGTCAGGGGGCTTTTATTTTGGATTCAGGCTGCTTGTTTTGGACCACGGTTCTCTCAGTGCATAGACGCTTTGCTGGCCATTTTGACAAGCAGTGATCGGGGATCACCGTGCTCAGCGACACCTCTAACTTCATCCCTGTTGCCTCCCATGAGTGCACAGGTGCACGGGAAATGAGGGAGGTGCTTGTAGCGACAAACCACAACTATCTCTTACTCTTCATGTCATAAACACTGATTATCCTGTGGCAATTTGAATTGTCTGGATTTTTTTTTTTTTTTTTAAACAGCAATTCACCAAGAAAACCTTAATAAATAAAACCAAAGCAATGATCGCATTTGAAAGGGAAAACCAATGCAGCATCAAAACAGGACACCCTG
>OMLM01006447.1:3554-24265 GCA_900302695.1 Helostoma temminkii | reverse complement strand
GCCAAGGCCATTATAAAAGTGTGTGCCCCACACATCAATGACAGGAATAGGTCCATAGCCATCTGGCAGACCTAATGCATTTACATTTGGAGTGTGTGTGTGTGTGTGTGTGTGTGTGTGTGTGTGTGTGTGTGTGTGTGTGTGTGTGTGTACATGTGCATGTGTGTGTGTGTGTGTGTGCATGTGTGTGTGTGTGTGTGTGCGTGTGTGTGTGTGTGTGTGTGTGTGTGTGTGTGTGTGTAGAGAGAGAAAGTGAAGCTCTGTTTGTGCGTGGGGGCTTCTCTGCTTTTAATCAGAGGGTTTGGGATCACAAATCAAAGCATGTTACCAGTCAAACAGACTTAATTATCAAGGTTTCTAAGCTATGAGATACATAAATTGAATGTACATCATCTTCAAGTTAACTTCTTTAAAAATAGTAGGAATTTAAATTAAATCCAGAAAACATTATTTCAAATGCAATATATTGCATTACAAATCAGCACATTTTATTCCGGCTTCTCATTTCCACGGCCATCTGTCTTTCATTCCCTCACCAGTGTTGTATTATTAATTTTTTCTTCCATTTTTATTGCTATTTGCTCCTCAGAGGATTATGGAAAGAATAATTTAACATGATATTTGGGCTATAACAGCAGAGTCACATTCTGGCTGCATTTTTTATCTTTGGCTTGAAAAAATCATTGTACAGTAACAAGTGTCGCCATAGCTGGGCCTCAAATAAAACTGTTTGACTCTGTTAGGTTGGATGTGTGTTAAATGTGAATCATGCCCTCTCAAGTTAGCTTTACAAAAGTGGTACAAATGAAATTGGTTGTTCTCAGTTGTTTCACTTGAGTATTTGCTGCATGAGCTGCCCTGAGTCACCACTTATTTCTGTTGTTGCTCTGTGTGTGTGATGTGTGTAGTCTCTGACAGGGTTTGCCTTGGTGGTGAGCAGTGATGGGATGGTCTTTTATGCCTCCTCAACCATTGTGGACTATCTGGGATTTCATCAGGTGAGTGGAACTGAATGTCACATGTACAGCACCATGAAATATACTATATATATATATATATATATAATTTATGTTTTCAAAGACAGGAAACCATTTAAGGATTTAATATTAAACTATGATTACTACATTTAAATTTATGTCCTAGGAATAAGGGTGTGAAGAATGGCGATGCAATCCATTAAAAAACCAAAACTATGTGTGTATATGTATATATATATATATATATATATTACAGCAGAGTTACATATTTTTTCTCCCAATATTCAGGTTGTTTTCTTTCTTTTGTGTTTTGGACACAGTACAAGACACTAGTTATCTACTTGCAGTAGACTCATGGATGAGCTGCACCCTCAGCCCTCTGTGGCCACTAGTGTAAAAGCTAACAGATGAAGTGACATGATAGTTATGAGCAACTCGCAGCAGTCTGGCTCAGGCTGGATTAAAACATTGTTTCTGTCGTTATATTTTTTGTCTGAATTCAGATCACAGTCATTCTTTTGCTATTGGCTGGACAGCTCTAGCAAGCACAGTGAACCTGCTATGTACGGCTAAGAAGCCACAGAAAGGTGACCTCTTTTTCACCCTGAAATACACTGCATATGTGTGTGTTTCTGTGAGTGGGCACTGATAGTCACCAACAGTTTAGCTTCATTCCTCTCCTGGCAGTTATACCCAGCCAGCTATTAATTATGGATAATATCAACATCAGCTCGCCTGCCCTGCGATGCTGAAATCATCCCTCTCCTTTAAAACCATGAATAAAGTGCTTTTCACTGTTAAAATCCCTTCTTTGCCCTAATGTCTGCTCACACACACACACATGCACACACACGCACACACACAGCAGACGCTTTGGGGTAAGAATTCTTCTGCTACAGTGCTCCCGCTTGGCTTACAAGCAGACGGGGGGCAGTAACCCAGTGCCATGAAATTGACATGAAAACCAAAGCGGTTAGAAAGATCCGGACATCGTGCGTGCAAGTGTATATATGTGTGAGTGCAGTGTGGCATGGGAGCCAATAAAGACAAACAAAGGAAATTAAACCTGTACAGTGCATCCTGTAAGATGTGGCTCAGTCAACAGTTTTTAATTTGGAGTACCTTTTATTTCTACATATTTATAGTAAAATGAGGGCAATGCCACAACAATTTTTCTGTCATTAAATGTGTTGTTATGTGTTGTTTCTCCTCTAAATAAGTTTGGCTTTAATGGAACATTATGGCTCATTCTTACCAGCGTACACACAAAGTCATGCTAGCATAACCGACTACGTATTCTTATTTTCAGAAACTTTTGGGCTGTGTCCGAAATCACTCTCTATTTGCTATATAGTGTGCTATATTTAGCGTCTGCTTAATTAAGTGTGTAAATATGTCCAGTATATAGTGCACTCAAAAATGTCACTGCAGAACAAAGAAGCAGTGTATATGTACATCCTGCAATCCAACGCTGCCCATTTTACAGATGAGAAAACTGCTGTCATGCTGCTTTACAGCTGACAATGCTAAGACACTTATCATACATACACACTAACATACTTATTAATCATAGGATTCTGCAAGTAATTAAAAGGTGGCTATTGCCTTTTGTGCAGCAGTTTTTGTCATTTTAGATTTGAGGGATTGGTTCACCCAAAACCTCCTGACCCGCCTTAATCATGACACTGACAAGACTTTAATGTAGGTGGCGACAGCTGTAACACTATAAGCACATAGCACATTTTTGCTAGTAATTTAATTTGAAAATTTCTCTAGACCGTCTTGTTACAGTAAAGAAAACTAACAGTTGCTTTGTACTGTTCCCTGAGATATTCAATCCTGTGTCTGTGTCTCTCAAGCACAAATGCAATAATTCACTGTACTTTACATTCTCAAGAGAAAGAAATAAGGTATTGAGGTAAGATGGTTGGATGAGCCAAAGTATCCCAGCATGCATAGCAGCCAAAGCATTTTATGTGATAAAGTGATGTTCAGTAACCAGAGGGAGAAAATCACTGTTTATCTATACACAAGTTCATCTTGAAATTGAAATCAGGTAGTTTAGTTTAGTTTTCATTATGAGTCAGTCATGTTATTTCAGAGACTGTCATCAAAGTATTCTCTTAGCCTTTTTCACATGTTTTCCACAGTTCTTGCAAAGGAGCAATTTGTTGTTTTCAAGTCACATAGTTTGTCTCTATGGCCTTGACAACATGTCACATAATTTTCAGCCCACAATTGTAATCAGAAGGACACTTATCCCTAATGTACCACAGAAAAAAAGAAACAAGAACGCTTCACTAAGTAGCACCACAAGAAAGGCCTGTAGAAGAGCAGAAAACCTCCACAGTCTTTGATCCCGTTTTATACTGGGACATTTAGCCTTTGAAGGGCAGCAAAAATATCACTTATTCTCCATTTTTTCCTCCCTGTGTTTTTTATGAGAAACATAAACAATAGTCACTCAATCCGTCTGTCTGCCTGACTGCCGGTAGGGAACCAAACCACAGGACGAATCGCTTGCTGAAGACAGTGGGAACAGATTGTGTTTTCAGGGGCAGGCGATCAAAAACTCTCGCGTGCCACCAGTGTGGAAATTCTGGGGAGAGTGCAGGGAGGAGGGAGGAGAGGGAAGAGGAGAGCGTTGAACATTTTAGTGAGGAATCTGTCATGGAATGACAGAAAGCAAAACTATTGCTGGAAAAGAGAGAGAGGCATGACGAGAGTGGGCTGGAACCCGACTTGCTGAGTGTGTGTGGATGGGGAGGGTAAGCCGGGCTGGACTGCTGTTCAGGAGCTGGTGTCACGCAATGTTTGACAAACACAGCTGCCCTCACTCGCCCTGCAGCTGCCCTTACACTCTTAATGTGCTGGGTAAATGCTGCTGCCTGTGTGTATGTGTTGGCATATATGCATAATAGATATGTACATGCATACACTAGTTTTATGACTTCCAGTGTGTTTGCGTGTACACGATGGCCCCGCGTGTGTAATGGGAGCAGGGGTGAAAGTGAGCCAGTACAGTCTGGTTCTGTGTACCACTAATGGATCCAGTGTATCGAAAGTGTAGGTGGTTCTCTTTATTACTAATTACTAGTTGGTTAACAAATCAAACTGAGGATACCACATTTAACACGAAGGTTAACAGACTAATTTTAAGATTCACATCCAGTTTTACCTCAACTTTTTATCTATGTGAAAGCTGCAAGGAAAACACTCTCAAGCTCCGACCCTTTTCACTGTTGATTCGAGTGTGACCTCAAACATTTAAATCATGTCAAAAGTTTCTGTTTTTATTTTGTGTTCAGCTTCTGAACCTGCAACATGATCTTTCAGTGTGAAATTATTCTCTACAATAACAAAATAGTTTGGCCAGCACTAGTTAATCTACTTTATAATGTAATGAAAAATATGACTCTGCTGTAACAATCTGAAACACTAATGGAAGAAGGCAGGATGGTATTAAACAGTAACTATTTCTCCCACAAATGTTGTGAGAACTGATTTAAAAAATGATATGTCTGAGTAACACATTATTCATGTGAATGCAATGATGTTAGTTTCCATTGAAGAAACTGGAAATATGCTCAGTATTGTCTGTACTGTCCCCCTGTTTACACCAGGACAGGATAAATGATTCCATCAAAATTCCAAACATGCCTGTGGTTGGCTGACACACTGTCAGCATGTTTTAATTATATTTGTGGTTTGTGTTAGGGGTAGTAGTAGTAGTAGTAGTAGTAGTAGTAGTAGTAATAGAAGTCGTAGTAGTACCGACCATATTTAAAACTGCTTCACCCCTGATGGGAGAAGTATGGAGACTGAGTGGATCTGAGCAGCAATGACAGGATCCCCCCTTAAACCAGCGTCTACCAGCTGCACTGATGGCACTGAGCAGCAAAGCACGCTGGTCCTTGCACAAAGTCATTGTGTGTGGATGCTGCTATGAACATGTGCACGAAGACCTGACTGAGTGCACAACCAGAAATGTCTCTTACTGACTGCATGTTTAAATGAAATGAACTAACCAAACTCCGCTCTGCCCGCAGACTGACGTGATGCACCAAAATGTGTTCGACTACATCCACATAGACGATCGTCAGGAGTTCAGACGCCAGCTCCACTGGGCCATGTGCCCTCCACAGCACCAGGGCACGTCTGCAAACCAGGATAGCCAGCTAGCTTCAGGATCTGGTGAGTAACTCACAGCGAAGGGAGCAACCACATCCCTTGATAAAACTGCAGATATGTTAATGACTTATTTACAGCTGTAGAGTTTTGAGGTTGTGCTCATTATATCTGAGCCAGTTCTACAGTACTTCATCAGTATAATAACTCATTATGTGATAATTAAAGGAGAAAATTTTTATAGTAAAATCTGAGTATACTGGCATTATTCTACACATCATTTTCCTCATCTTCCTGTGTGTGAAGCACTTTACCACACAAACTACAAATTATTCTTCTTTTCCTCCATCTTTCTCTGTTACAGGTGAGGATTTTGTAGTCAGCAGCCTTTTTCATTCTCCAGAGGCCGGCGGAATTTCTCCTGAGCTCTCCTGCTTTCTCAACAGATGTTTCATAGTCAGAGTCCGATGCCTTTTGGACAGCACATCTGGATTCTTGGTGAGTGGCTTGAAATTCCTAGCTAAACTGATCACAAACTTCAGGTTGTGTCAAAGTTTGGTTTAAAAAAAAAGCCTCAGCATGAAGGAAATGTTGCCCACACTCTGGGAGAGGACCCAGACCCATAAAAAGTATTATGGCCCTTTTGGTGCACCAAAACTTCATTTTTAATTGCAGAGCACACAGTTACAGTATTTATAGTTGTAATTTAAGACAGGGCAAGGTAATTGGATGCCTGGATACAGAAGCAGAATAGGAGCATAGTCCATCCCTCGTGGCTGTGACTAGAGTGGTTTGGAGACCATCAGTGGAAAAGCTAGAGATCCTGATGACAGACCAACAAGAATATGGGTTTGGACCAGTTCACTAGGGCCAGTGGAGTTCACTGTCACTAAGTCCGCTCTGGTTCCACAGCTCTTGGCAGCATCAGACACTGCATATGGTAATTTTCTCATATATCTGGGAAGCACTTATAGCCAAGTAGTGAGCAAACACTGATCAGTCAACATAAATGCAAGCAAACAAAAGATCAGAGGATATCACTGGTATGTTCAAAGTAGAGATTAAGTGTTTTAGTGAGCAAACAGTAGCTGTAGTGAGCTTAGACACAGTAGCAGTGTGACTGCTAATTAAGTAAACTGCCTCCAATTACCTGCTAAACTGGTAAATGACTTGCTAAACATCCACATGTACCTGTCAGGATTTAGCTCAATGCACTGTTGTGTATAACACAAATTAAAAACCAGTATTTATACCACTGAACATGTCCCGACCAGTAATTCTTCTCTTCCATCCCAGACGATGCAGTTCCAGGGTCGGCTCAAGTTCCTCCACGGGCAGAAAAAGAAGTCAGCTTCCGGTGCCCTTTTGCCTCCTCAGCTGGCTCTGTTCTGCATAGCTGTACCACTTCTACTGCCTTCCATCACTGAGATGAAAATGAAGAACATGTTGATACGAGGAAAAAACAAGGCAGCGGGAGGAGGGATAATCTCTGCATTAGAGCATGGGTAAGGGGAAATGAAACCTCACACACAAGCAGCATATTTGTTGTGTATGGTGTACAGTATGTTCACACTGTGTCACATTGTAAAGCCAATGAGTGATTTAATAGAGGTGCTATGCTATAATTAAAGGTCAAGGTTTTTAACACTAACATCATGTCTCAGACAGTACTGTCAAAAGTTGAGGTTTGACGCATTTTGGCACCTTGTTATGTCCTTTCATGGATTTGCCTGATGGGGGAGCTAGAAGTAAAGGTCAAACCTTTAAACCTTTAAAGGCCAAAGCCACAACGTCTTGAGTTAAAGTTTGTTAAAGCTTAGACTTATGATGAACTTTGTCACCAATCAGCCCACTTTATCATACAGCATACATATAAAAACATACCTTCCGAGTGTCTTGTGTAAGCTCTCTGAGAAAAGGAACTCATTCATTTGTGAGTTTATGGTTTAGATATATTGGTTTTTAACTCAGCAACATTATAAACACACCACATTTTTCCTGCAATCCGGTTGCTGCACCAACACATGCATAAGACATTTTTGACCACTGCAGTGAGGGGATTTGGTGACTGTTATTCTGTGGGGGTATTTTGCTGGCATGGTTTTCCAGTTATGCCCTTAGAGGAAAGGGCCAGTGCAAATCAATATAAAGTTGTTCTGGTCGATCACCTACTCTATGATGAAATAGTTCCATACTAGTTCCTTATGAAACACAAAAAAATGTCCTGAGTTTTAAGGAGTTCAAAAATGATCATAATCATATGCTTAGGTCTTTACTGTCACTAGACCTCAGCTCAGTTGGCTATTGGAGATTTCGACAGTGCTATCCACCATCTTCATCAAAACACCGAATGAGAGAATATCTTTGAATGAATGGCCAGAAATGCTGCCAGAACTGCTTTAATGCATTTTTGCACTAATTCAAGTCTCTGGGAGTCTTTTGGAACGATAGAGCCCCATTCTTGCAAAAGATATTCCCTCAGTTGGTGTTTTAAAGGCAAAGACATGAAGATACGCTGCATTGTGTTGTCTTTAAAACTGGAAGCTCTGGCAATCATCGATCTTTGGTTTTCTCAATGTTGACTCTGTTCTCAATTTATAGCTGAGACACATCCTGGAAAAGATGAGTCATGTTTGGAACAATTTTCTCATGAACCCAAAGTGAGCCAAACCTAGATATTTGTACTTTGAGTCATTCATCAATCAGTAGAAAAACATTGAGTGTGTGGACATTCCCATATGTATATCTGGGTGGACTGATTCTAAGAGACCTCTTGAATGTTTGTACACATTCTTGTCTTCTTGTGCTGTGATTAATAATCTTATTGTCCTTCCCCCCTTTCACCCTCCTCGCAGTGATCGAGGGGAGCATTTCCGCCGTCACTCCTTCAGTGGAGGAATGGGTGACATTGCAGACCCTCTCCTCCTCTCATGTCCTACTCCTGGTATGACCCAGCGAGGTCACCACACACCCTGGACCCCGCTCTCCAAAGACAACCTTAAGTACCGCCCTGATGGTTACTACAACCAGGAGGAGCCACTCAACTACTGCAAGTCCTCCATGGGCCCCCAAAAAGTTCTTAGCCCAGGCCTGGGCAGTTGGCCTATGCGACCGGGGTCCGGTCCCATCAGGGCAGGCCAGGGTGTTGGCTACATACCCCCAAACCGCTTAAACAAGGCCAGTCAGTACGGGAAGCCATACCGCCTCTCTCCCACCTGCCATGGCGACAGAGGTGGCGAGGTGTTTGTCTCTAAGCTCTATGGGAACATGCAAATTCCAGCAGACCCTGATGCCTACTGCGTGGACTTGGTGAAGAGCGAGAACGGCTATGGAGAATGCTACAATGGCCATTTGATGCCTGAGATGCCTCCCATCAAGGTAGAGCACGACTCGGACTCTGAAAACGGCTGCGATCCTTACGGGCGACCGTGGACTTGTCGCGACCCAGAGGCCATCGATCGTCGCTATAACGGGGTATATGACCAGAGCTCCGGCCTGCAGCTCAAATCTGAGGCAGATTATTACGATCCACAGTACTCACCCTGTCAGCGAGGGAAAGCAGGCATCAGCCCACCGTACAACAACGGCAACTATCACAACTATGCAGTCAACAACAGTGGGAATCCCAACACGCGTTTGTTGAAGTGCGACAAAGACTTGGGAAGTAACGACAACAGCCAGTTCAGTCCTCAGAGACTCTCTCATTCAGACTCTCTATGCAGCAACCAGTCTGTCAACCTCATGGACTCACACATCTATGCACAGGACCCACACAAGACCTACATGCAACAGGACTACAATAAGCATGGCAGTTATGAGTTCAAAGGTCACGGCCTGATCCATGCGATTAAACGGGAGCCCATGGACTCCCCACCGTGGTCTGAGAGCGGCCATGACATAAACCAGTCCATGATGGGCGGTCCAAGGAACGTTATGCCATGTGTGATGAGCACAGGACACCAAAAGTCTAGTCCGTACATTTATATGCAGTGAAAGTGAAACTGCAGATAATTACCCCCAATCCTCCAAACACCAGACAATCAGTGTGCGTTATAGTACTTTGTATTATTAGCACTCTTATACACGTGCACCAGCATTGCAAAAGAACCATCTTTGATTGCGTGGACTCCCATGATGTCAAGTGCTTCTTCGACTTGACGAAGAGGTCTCAAACAAGGCTCAGGTTCAAGTGTTTGCGTTGTGACAACCAGAAATAATACTTTTAATCCAGTTTATGAACCGGTTATTTTGTTGTGAAAGAATATATTTTGTAGTTGGATCGAAGCACTTTTGGATTTAGCGACAATGAGACAAATTATTTCTAGAAACACTTTTTGTTGTGTCTTGTGCACACCTGGCTGTTGTAGGTGAAACAAAAACTTTGCTGTAAACATTTTTGTTGTAATTTTTACACAATACATGATTTAACACCTCTTATTTGAGGGTGAAGGCTGATGATGATGAATACACACAGGAGTCAGCTCATAGAATAATTAGTCAGGTGCATTTGCAGATTTTAGTGCTTTAACCATAACTAGTTTTTCATCACTGCCTGCCAGGATGTGTGATTGGAAACTGTTAGTTTCTATGCATTTAAGTAATTTTGTTATTAAATCGACTTGCAAATACTTGAAATATACTTGTAATCAACTGCAGTAAAATAAAAATTTATTTACATAATTGTTGCAAGATATGTTTGCAACAAGGGTCTGCTTTCAAACCATTTCAAAGACACTGATATCTGATTGACCGGCTACAGTTTTTAATGCATCTCACAACCAAATTCACATTATTTTTCTATGCTTGCTTAGCGTTCTGAATTAGACTCTCCAAGCTTAATGCCTTTATCCAAGTATCTTGAAATAAACCATTAAAACCTGCTTGCTGCAGAATCCTAAGGAAAACTTGACAATAATATAAAGTATATGCAATTTGTAGTTACTGGATCAAAACATGTAAAACTATTAGTAGGGCCAAAGCTTTAATATTGTCACTAGAACCAGCTTCATTACACACACGGAAGTAAGGAAACAAACCTGCGGCTCAAGCTGATGCATCTTTGAGGACTGAAGAACAACTGGTGCTGCTCTGTACTTCCTTCTCTGCTCTGAGCTCCTTGTAGAAGGAATGAAAGGAAAACGTGAAAGTCAATGTGCACAATTAAAAATGTGTTAGGTAAAATAACATTTATTCTACACTTAATGGCATTAAACTGGCATACAAAATGAGAACAAGTCAATTCAATAGTAGAATTGCCCTTTAAATTGCTGGGTCTAAAATGTACGTTCTGCACTGGTTAGATGATGTTTGAATTATCAGCTGAAGGTTTGTTTGAACTGAAGGAAAAGAGCGTTGCACTCAACACGTTCATCATTTTTTAAACTCCTGTTGAATGCACAAATAACACAAATGTATGTTTTGTACGTTTTTTGTACAGTGTGGATTAGTAAGATCAGCGTTTCGGTCCCCGCTGCAGATACGACACATTTTCTTTTTTCATGTTGTCTTGTCAGCCAGAGAACATCTTCACAATCAGTATTTTTGCACAAATGCATTAAAAACATCAATTTGATTCAACGTCTCAGTTCTGTGAAGCTACTGTTGTAGTTTCTAAATTGCACTACAGGGAGTAGTCCAGTTGAAGTTCAGCCGACCCAGACAGGTTTTTAAGTCGACACGCACAAACTGTACATGGTGTCACTGATCTGAATTTGTCTTTTTCTCTTTGTGTGTTCATTTCAATAAGTGTATGACGAGTTGTATTTATTGTAAGAGGTGTATAATTTAAGAACTACAGTTTTGAAGGCTTTTCTGTTTCACTAAGGTCAAGAAATATGGCTTTTGTTTTTCTCGCTATCTTTTTGATAATTGTTAAAATACTTGCAGGTAGCTGCAAAGTAGCAAACAGTGTACATATGCATTGTCTTCCAGTGTTTCTACGTGTTTTTGCAAATGGGAATTATCTATTAAAAGACCTTTCTTTATATGGAAAACAGAGTGAAGTGCTGTTACTTTGCAATTAGGCAGATATTAAACAAAGTGATGTTTCAGTATGTCACATGTATATAATGCTTTTCTATGTTATTGGTGTTTAAAGCCACCCATTCACACACAGTGGTGGAGCTGCCATGCAGCTGGCCTGACCCATCGAGTGTAACTTGGACTTCAGTGTCTTGCCCAGGGACACTTCATCATATGACAGGATGAGTTGGAATTGAACCACTGACGCCATGATCGGTGGACTGTTACACAACTGCCTGATCCACCCACCCTGGAGACCTGGAATATCAAAAAAACACATTACTGTTTAAACTAAATACTGTGAAAAATATATAAGGTTATGGTACCTACACCTAAAGGTTTCCTCTCATAAATGCTTTAATGCTTTTCAGAATGAAAAATGTCAAAATGCTATTGTTCGGTTAACGTCTCTGTCTCTTAAGTAGCTTTTAAATTTTTCACAATTACCAAATGTGGTCTCATCCCTAAGATTTGTGTCTCTATTAATAATAAATACTCAGAACAGAACACGATACAGAGGATCTCTAGCGACATTGCTATTCATGATTAATGTGCCGTAACGTTGGCGTGACATCTCCCTCACACGATCTGGGAAACTTAACGCCAGCCTCTCACCACAGTCTGGGAGCAGGCGTAGAGCCAGGGGAACGATGGCATCCACAGGGAGAGGTAGAGGGCAAGAGAGGAAGAGATGTAACCCTAAAAGCTGTGGTAAAGGCTCTGTCCTTGGGAGTCCCAGTGCAGCTGGTCTCTTTATGTTTAAAACTGTCCCTCGACATTCAGTGTCTTTTTTAATCAAGTATCTCTCTTTAAACGTGTTAGCAACTAGCCAAAAATCTGCTCTACATTTTACATTGTGATTTTTTTTTTTCATCAGTGAATTATCAACTGCTCTTCCTGTAGATAATAGCAGCTCGGAGGCAAAGTTCAGCAGCAGGGCTGTCATTTTGTAAACAGTAATAAAAATGAGGTCAAAGCAGACTCATATACTAATAGCCTTTGAGCTCTCATTGCATTAACAGTCTGTCACTTCTTTTGATGTGTGGTGTGTGCACAGAAGAGCATCATTGTGACTAGGTCAACTCATGCAACTTTACATGGATTACATTTTTATTTTTTCTTTCCTTAAACCAGTTGAACACAAGAAAAGTCGACTGTCATGTGGTTACAACTAATTTTGGGACATGGATTTAGACAAACATAGCACCATAAGAACATAGCAAATTGTAAAAGCCAAACAACAATTATGGGAAATTGTGAATAAAACTTAATGTAATATAAAAATAAAATATGAGTTTAATGCAGCCATGTATCCTTAGCTGAACCTGATCCTTGACCTCTATAAAGACACCAGAGCTCAGTGTCATTGAGTTCATTTACTGGTTTGCTCTGATTTGAAGGAACAAGCTTCTCCCAGTGATTTTACAGTGATTCCACGCGCTAATCTCTGCCAGAAGCCTGTGTTTTACCTCAGTCAGAGCTTACAGGGAATTACAGCACACACCAGGATCAGTTAGTGGAGGGATTTTACTTATTGCAAAGACTGCAGGCATGTGTCCGTATGTTTGTATGTGGAGCAAATACCAGATAGCCACATGTTATGTTTGTTTGCAAACAAACTACTAATGAAATTAAAGGAAATCCTTTAGATCTGGTTTTTATTTATTATTATATTATATTATATTATATTATATTATATTATATTATATTATATTATATTATATTATATTATATTATATTATATGCTGTAAAACAATAGGTTTTACAGCAGTGGATTTCATACAGGATCTGAAAGGTCACATTATCCTGATGTTCACTGAACGATGAGGAAAGAGGACTGGTGAGTGTGCACCCAAATATAACATAAAAAAGCATGTGAATACGAAAAACAAGCTACAAAAAGGCCATATGCTTGTCAGTAATATTAATGTTGTGTTCATCATTGTACACAAGCAGCTGTACATGAGAATCATTCCCTTCCTCTTGGCAGAAAAACGAATTAATTGACCCTATTTCCTCCTTTAGATGCAGTGCTGAGAGAAAACATTGCATTCTTTACTTAAAAAAGGACTGAAAACCTACATATTTCACCTGATCAGGGAGTTTTAAGGAATTTCCTTTGCTAGCAGAGTTATATAGCAGTTGTTGTGCACTGTCCAGTTCTGGGTGTGCCAGGATAAGTCCGAAAATTTATGAGGTTCAACACTTTGCATTTGGAAAAGAGAAGAAAGCAAAAACTGGGAGTTGTTCTAAATTTCCATAAAGCCTGCAATAATTAATTACAATACCTACAATAGTTAATTACAAGTGATTAATGTGATAGTCAGTGTGATTTCTCAATTCACTTTAACTGTCATTTATCTGAGAAAAGTACAAAGTAAATATTTTTGTGTTCATGTAAATATCTGTATAAGCAAATTTGTATGTATGATGATGATGATGATCAGAAGCCTACAAAACTAGCAGGTTAACTGGTAACAGATGAGGGGATCGTGGAAGGAACAAAGATGGATTTGGGGTCACCCGTTGGTTATGGGATCAGTTTAGGAGAAATAATTGTCAACAAAAGAATTTTCAACAGAACAGTTCATAATGTTCTGGAAGGATTTAGGTACTGTGAGGAAATCTCAGCGCATAAAAGCCAAGGGTGAAAACTATTGTTGAATGAGCATGAGCTTCAGGCCTTCAGGTGGCACTGCATGAGAAAGCACCATGCTAATATAATGAATACATCCACGTATATCTGCAACTCTGTTACACAAGGAAGAACCCATCATGAACTCCGCTGCATAGACACAGTCCACATGTTTGACTGACCTGCCTGCAGTCCAGACCTGTCATGTAGTGAATATGTATGGAGAATCATGAATACAATAATCAAAACAATAGCAACCAAACGTTCAAACGCATGTTAAAAAATGGAAATGGGGCTTGAATAACACAGGAGGAGCTCTAATATTTATTGCCTTCTAATTTGTATTTATTTACAACTTTTTTTGTTGGCAGAAGTACTTTTTGTTTTTCTGCATTCCTGTGTTCATGGATCATGATATAACAATTAGATAAGGGAGGAGGCTGAATAAGGCTGACTTTTAATGTTTAATATTCATCAACATGCAAACCTTCCATCACACCATCTGCATGACACTTGTTCTGTTCAGAGGGTGAGAACGACAACGAGGGAGACGGAGAGAGGTGAGGAAAGATGAAACAAATACATGACAAAATTAAAGCAAATATAAAGTGACAGCTCAGAGCAACCGCAGTATATGCACAGTGTTCAATGCCTGTTGACAGCTGGACCCGTGAGAAGGTGTGTGTTTGTGTGTGTGTGTGTGCACCAAGACTTAAAGTATAGTCCTATACTACACAACATTGTGTAGTAGAATATTACTGATCAGTAATCACCACTCTGTCTTACACACTCACACCAGTGCATAGACACTGCGAACACGGTCAGTGTTTTCTCTTAACATACCCCCCGACAATAAGGAGAATCTTTGAAGGTGTGTCACTATCGATACGTATAGTGTAGCGTAAGATGAAAAAGAGAAGCTTATTTAAGACCATAACAAAAGTCATAGCTCTTTTCCTCATCTGATGAATTATAAATAATCAACTGAATGTGATGGTATTCTGTGTGGAAATGAAATGGTTTAAGTATGTGCCCGGGGGCAACTAGCCAGCTGAAAGGTTACTGAGTGCGACCTGGTGATTCATAGACTAGATGTGCAAAGCTGACCATGAGTCATGCACACACACATAAGTATTATCACTCACAAAGATACCCAAAGTAATTTAAGTACATCACAAGCACTGTTGTACATCATATGCTTTTCTGCACACACACACACACACACACAGACACACAAAGACAGAATACTCATAATTAAACACTTCCACATTTAATAGGGCAGAGTTAGCAAACATGCTCAGAACCTGCAGCACTAAAGTGATGCTCTAATAATTTCCATGTGAGATTAGAGGGGAGAGTGCAGTGAGATTATGGAGCCACTGCAAACATTGTTTGTTTTGGGTTGTGTTCATGCTCCAGTTGGCAGATTAAGCTGAAGAGGTTACATGAGGATAGATCCTCAAGACGTTTCTTCTGCTGGTAAATGCTTCTATCTGCTGGTCACAGCTGTACACTGCATCCTTGTAAAGATCTCATCTGATGGTACCATTGGTAACATATACATAGAAAAATGTAAAAACAGCACCTTTCTGTGAATCCATCACTCCCTACCTGTCAGAGTGTTGTTCTGTGGAGATCTGCTTTAAGTACTAGCTGCATAATTCATTGCTATGATTCAGGTCCTGGAGATGCCTTACAAAGGGAAGGAGCTCAGCATGCTCATCTTTCTACCCAATGGTATAGAGGACAGTTCAACTGGTCTGGAGAAGGTAGGACACACTCACACTGTGTGATAAAACCCACAAGACACAGACAAACTAATAAATGATTTTGTGTCCAGTATGACATGGAGAGTGTCCTGGTCAGCATGGGCATGAAGGATGCCTTCGACAGTGCACTGAGTGACTTCTCAGGTAGAACATGCTATAAATAAAATACTAACACTAGATTCCTGCTGTGTAAGGTGAGCTGGAGTATTTACTTAAAATTCCTCTCTTCTGTCACAGGCATGTCTCCAGCTAACGACCTGGTGCTGTCAAAGGTTGTGCACAAGGCTTTCGTGGAGGTCAATGAGGAGGGAACTGAGGCTGCTGCTGCCACTGCTGCCACATGAGGGAGTGCTGCTTGAGGTTTTCACCCACCTTCATCGCAGACCACCCCTTCCTCTTCTTCATCCGACATAACCCCACCATGAGCCTTCTGTTCGCAGGCAGATACTGCTCCCCTAAGTGAGCGCTACATCATTTAGAGCAGTGTTTATTACTGGAAGTGTGTTGAGAATGACAGCTCCAGAGTTTCTACTGTAAAGCTGATCACACCCTGAGTTCCCGTCCTATATTGTTAACAGCAGACGCTGAGGTGTTACACTGTGGTTTCTGCCCTGCATCACTTTGTACATGAGTGATTGTGTGTTTATCCTGTGCCTACCTGAACACTGTTTACTGTTTTGTGCCTTATGTCATCTTTAGGATCTGGTTAACTTTCTGTCAGTAATACATGTATAGCCCTGCTTGCTGCACCCTCACACTCTAACCTAGTTTATCTCATCTTACTCCTATAAACCCTTTGAAAGAATTTCCCCACAGTGTCTCTACATTTACAACATGAGAAGGTATAATGCAATGATTCTGCAATATTCCCTGCACTTTATCTGTAGAACTCATGCTGTTAAAACTTCAGATAACCAAAGAGAATGTGGTAATTCACACTGAAACATCCATATGTCCGATCTTACTATCATGTAATGCACAGTTATATATAATTGTACTTTTATGAATAACCTGAATATAGATATTTGAACTGGAAAAAGTCATTTGAATGTATCCTCATGCTTTTACACATGGAATTGAAGTGTGTGATTCACTTGCATTTGTAAATTCAGATGTTGTTTAATCAGATCAGATAAAATTTACATTCTTGTGCTAATTAAGTGTGAAAGTGTTAAAAAGCTATAAAATTATGCTTGGTCTTTAATGTCATATTACTTATTGTTAATGTTTAACCTAAATTAACAGTTTCATTTCTATACACTGTAAATTCTCATTCAGGAATTTTGTGAAATCAGCTACTATTTTGTGATTAACATAAATATAAAGTTTGACATTTTCAAACTAATTCAATGTAAAATTTCTAGTTATTCCAGTCCAAACTTAGAACCATTAGTTGTTCTGATTTGATGTGTTTTAATTTTCATTTATGTTGTTTATGAGTTGAATTAAATCATTTTTTAGAGTTCACTCAACTCGTAAAAATAAGTTGATACAAAATACTTTTGTAAAGAGATTTCCCAAATGTTATTTTTAGTAGTTAAAAGAAAACCGTCACTGTGAAAAGTAGAATGAAATTAGTCCCTACTAATTGTTTGAACAGCTTTAGCAGGGAGCAGCTTAATGTGATTGTTTTGTACTGATTCTGGTACATTTAGGCTCTAAGAAGCCATATGGTCACATTTGCTGCAGGGCTGTTTCAGTCTGAAGATGTAACTGCTTAAATTAATTGTTCAAATTCAGTTGGCCTCTAAGTTAAATAAACAAATCAAACAAGATCAATATTATAAGAAAACAATCTAATGAAGCTGACATAGATTTATAAAACAAGTAACTTATTCAATAAACTAATTAATCTAAATCAACTAGACTAAGTCAAAAAAAAATTGGGACAGAGGCAACAAACGGCTGGAAAAGTAGCTGGTACTAACAAAGAAGTGCTAAAACATCTTGTAACAAATTAGGTCATTTAAAAGCTAATTTAAAATGGTCTGTGGCAAAGACCAGCAGAGGATTTCAGTTTTGTCTGTGTTGAGTGTAACGCCCGACGCCTCCACATGGGTCTGGGTATGTGTGATGATTTGATCACTATGGCAATATCGTCTGCTTACAGTGCTCATTTTGTTTCTGTGTGCTGCAGTGTTGAAATGCCTCATGTGATTCTGTAATAAGAGCCCAAGGCTTCTGCACCAATGCTATACAGAAGGAATGAGAGGGGACAGCCTTGTCTAACTGATCTATGTAATGGAAATGTGTCAATGAACGTTCAGTTAATTTTAACTCTATGTAAATTACTTTATAAAAACTGTATCCAGTTGATGAAAGGTTTTCTGAAGCCAAACGAGTGCAGTGTGCTGTAGTGGGAAGTTGTGATGTAACCCTATCACACGAAGATCGTTATTCTATTTATTATTCATGATAAGTCATTATGGCCAGTGTATTTCTAATGGAGTTTAATGTGTCTGAGATGTATCTGCCGTGAAATGCCATATGATTATTTCCTATTATCTGACCGATCACTGTTTTTGACCAGCTAGTGTTTTTGCTAAGATTTTGTAGTCTGTGTTTAGAGACTAATGGGTCTGTAGTTTTAAAGATTTAATCTGCCCTCTCTCTTTTTAGAAATCAGCCCAAAGTGAAGGAGCTGGGCATCACCTAAGTATTTTGCTTATGATTATATACTGTCAGAAAAAACAGGGTGAGTTAATCCTTAAAACCCCTGTAAAACTCACCCGCCAGGCCATCCAGTCCAGGGCTTTTATTTTGTTCTAAGCTATCAATAGCTGTCGTTATATCCTGCATAGTAGTGATAACACTACTGTCTTGTCCTATTTGTTTCATGTCTGTTTTTACCTTTGTTTTTACAGGCTCAGAAAATATACTGTATATCTCTCCCCCTGCTTTTTTTTCTTTAAGCGCTCCCACCTGACAGGGACATCCTGCACATAAGGGGCATCAGCAGAAGCCAATCTGAGTAGTATTTTTTTTTTCTCTGTATTGTTTGTCTTGCAGAAGTATAGAGATTACCTCTTTTTTGTGTCTTCAAATGCAAAATACAACAAAGAAGACTCAGGAACTGTCGAGCAGTTAATGTCCTATATTAGACAAGAATGTAACAACATTCCTCTCCCCAAACTCCAGCAACTGGTCTCCTCAGTTCCCAGACGTTTCCGTTGTCAAAAGGAGAGGGGATGGTACACTGTGGTAAACATGGACCTGTCCCAACTTTTTTGAGATGTGTTGCTGCCATCATTTTTTTTATTCAAATGGTACATATTTTGTTTAAACATAATAAGCTTTGGTTTTTACCCAAGAACATGTGCTTTTGAAAGTTTCTGGTTTAAATTATTTTATGGTGAAGGTGGATCTTCCTGCCAGTGAAAGCAAAATGTCCCACAGTACAAGCACATGTATGTGTCTTACTATCTCACCTTTTACTTGAGATCATTTTATAGGTTTCATACTTTCAGTTCATTATCTCAGTTTTGTAGAAGCACAGATGAATCTGCAGCTCAGGGGCAGCTGCATCACTGCACAAGTGATTAATGTCTTGATTCTGTATCTGTGTTATTTCTTGTTACTTTCAATATTATATTAAATTTTAATTTAAGCTTTAGTCGAGTTTATCTTCTCTATATAAATTGAACTAAGTAAAAATATTACAATATTACATCCTTGTGATGTAGACATTACTAAACATGTAACATACCGATAATGAACTAGATAAAACAATGATCAATGAACAATGAAACATCCAGAGAATTTTCTGGAACACACAAGGAACATATGTAGTGAAATAAACATCTTAATAGATGTATATATTGCATTTTTCAAATCTAAAACAGATACTTTTCACAGTATTGGCCTGTTTGAAACCTTTATCTTCCTCCCAGGACATGGTTTTCTATACAGTGTATTTACTATTTACTATATGACACACACTCACCCAGTCAGTCAAACCCCTCACAGAATCTGTATGTGATCTGTGACCCTGGACGGATTAGGTGACACTGAGTTTTTCACTGTGGATTGGACTGGAGTGTCTGACCCTGCTTTGTTTTTTAAATAAAACCAAACTATCACAACCTCCTTGGCTCGGTTCTGCATTTGGGTCCACCATTTTGATAAAAAGCATTACACATCATGTGCAATTAAGTTTAGGTTGTTTGTGTATTTTTCTCTGACTACAGAGGAAGCTTATACTGCAGGCAGTACTAAGCTAAAGTAGTCGCTAGATGGTACTATTGTCCTGTTAGCTGTTTTGTTCCAGCATGTAGTAACACAGATCTGTGTTCTTGTGTTTTGTTACTATAATTTTCTGTTCTTGTTTTTCTTTGACATATTGTGCTGAATAAATATTTCCTGTATATTATCAACATTAACCCCTTCAGTACTGTTTAAAATGCATTGTTTTCTTAAGCCTGAGAGCATGTAGTCATGATGTAAACGTAACTATCAAATTAATATTCATACTTCCACATGTAGTGGACTAATATTTTGGACAACTACTTGCACTTTTACCTGGCTACTGACCGAGTTTGTGAACTTATACCACCTCTGCTTTACAGTCAATGTACAGTCACACCGTGTGGATTTATAAATTCTCCCTCCAGCACACTAGATGGCGCTAATTCGTAGCTGTGCTTGTTTATGGCCTGTGAAAAAAGAGTTGGAAACAATACTTCCTGGATGTTTCCTGTGGTCATTCAAAAACAAATTATGATATTCTTGTCAGTAAATACCTGTACAGTAAAGGCAAACTGAGATGGCGCCGGATAAATGGATATGATATCAATGGATATTTTCGTTTCGTAACGGTATCTCGACTACAAGTAGCTAACTTTCCATTTTGCCTGCTAATCCTGTTTTCCCTGTTGGGTTGGTGATGGAGAAGTTGATATCCAAGCTTACTGAGAAACGTGTTCTTTTTACGGCTTCTTTCGCTATTCGACTGGCTTTGGTTGCTTATGGAGACTACCAGGACAGGACTATGGTGGTGAAGTACACTGACATTGACTACCATGTGTTCACAGATGCTGCAAGGTTTATTACTGAGGTAATGTTACTACCGTGAAGTAGCTTTCGCGTAGTGGTGTAATAGTATTTCAAATTTTCGAAAACTATTTTATTTACTTATTGTACTAGAGAAAACAGCAAAAAGTTAATATTACTACTACTACAACT
>OMLM01006446.1:0-29085 GCA_900302695.1 Helostoma temminkii | reverse complement strand
CCCTCCACCTCCCCCTCTCCTTGCCCCTCCACAGCCTCCCCAGTCAGTTTCCTCCAGTACAGCTGCTATTAGTGAACACCACCCACAGTCATCCTGGATGCCCCATCCCATTCCTCCATTTATGCCTGGACCGTCAGTGACATCCAGCTTGCAAGACAAACGAAGCCGCTCAATTCTGAGAGAACCCACCTTCCGCTGGACATCCCCATCCCACCCTGAACAGCAGTACTTTTCCTCTGCTAAATATGCCAAGGAGGGCCTCATCCGCAAGCCCATATTTGACAACTTCCGTCCTCCCCCTCTTACACCTGAAGATGTGGGGCTGTTGCCCCAAACTGGAGCTGGGGCAACAAGCAGCGGAGCAGGTACAGGAACTCGTTTATTTGCCCCTCTTCATCCCCACACTCACCACCAGCATTCCTCTTCTTCCCGCTTTGATGCACCACTCCAGAAACGTAGCCCTTTGCTTCGTGCTCCTCGTTTTACACCCAGCGAGGCACACTCTCGGATATTTGAGTCTGTTACCCTACAGTCATCTTCTGGGAGCAGTCCTGGGTCTCTCTCCCCACACCAAACATCCTCTAGCTCTAAGAGAATATCGAGGCACAGGAGACGATTGGACACTGCAGTGCCACGTGGCCATCCACGTTCTCCTTCCCACTCAATGACCAGGCGCAGCAGCCAGTTCGGAGGCCAGATGTCTGCAGGGAAAGGTTCCTCTGAGATGTCTGTGCTGATAGGCTCAGTCACCAGTAGTAACCCCAGCTCTTTGCCAGGCGGCTCTGCAAGTCCACTAGCCACTAGTGCCTTAACTGCTGCTCCTTTCAGCACCTTCTCCACTGTATCTCTGGGTCTGGCCTCACAAGGGACACCTGATAGCAGGAGAGGGGCTGTTGGAAACCCTCCTCCTTTGTCAACTCCATCGTCTGCTTCTTCCCCACTTTTCCCTCTCTTTCCTTCCAGTGCCCAGGATATGGGGCGAGGAGGTGGGAAAGGAGGTAAAGACAAAAGCTTATCAACTCCAACTCCCCAGGAACCAGCTCCAAAGGAAAAAGAAAGGGGTTCTGAGAAAAATCGTGAGAAAGAGAAGGAGAATAAGAGGGAAGGGAGGAAGGATTTGGAGAAAAGAAGTAAGATTTCTACACCGGATGGCTCACCAAATGCACCTTCCAGTCTGTTTACTGTGGATGGGAGAGACTCAGAAGATGCTCTTTTATCCCTGGCATTAAAGAAGGCTCCTGGGAGAAAAAAATCTACATCAGTTGACATGGTTTCAGACAATGCCTCCTCAGAGGTGCGTGGACTTCATTCCAGTGTTCCCATGTCCACTGCTAAAGAACGCGTACCTAAGAAGGGCAGACCATCTGAGAAAGGAGCAGAGATGGAAGATGGGGAAAAGGACAAGGAGAAACAAAGTGCTTCTAGCCAGCAGACAACAAGCCTCCCAGGCCAGCCAGGCAGACAACAGCTCCCTGTCTCCTCTCTTGGATCAATGTTGGCACAAGCAGAGAAACAGCCTGTGACTGACAAGCGAGTAGTTGGACTACTAAAGAAGGCCAAAGCCCAGCTCTTTGAGATAAAGAAGAGTAAGCTGAAGCCTGCAGACCAAACCAAGGTCCAGGTCAGTTCTCCTGTTAATGTCTTGCATTCAACTTATGTCAACACATGTCTTCTCTTATTCTCTCATTCTTATCATACATACATACATACAAGTGAGTGAGGTTGACATAATGCAATAAACACATGCTATAAATAGAAATCTGTGTTTGTATTCAAACTGAAACTTGATAATAGGAAAGTCCCACATAGGGTGTTACTTGAGGGGAATTCTGTTCTCCTCATACATTATGCAGAAAGCAGCACTGAGTTCTGAAAGTATTGTGCTCTAAGCAGAATATACTCCATTGTTCTTATACTTTTAATCTAAAGACTAGATGTTCATAGGAAGTTTTTACATATTTTAGGAGAACAACTCTCTGTCTCAGCTGAGCTTATCCTTGCCTTGACCCAGCCCTGCACTGCTATCTCATCATTATCATCATCTCCATCATAACTGCACATTGCTTATAGATAAGAGTCACAACAAATGAAAATAATGTTATAAGGACATGAGCAACTTGTCCTCTTTATAAATTGTACTTTTGCGGAAGTGTATTATCATCTGTGTATTTGTTATCATTATGAAGGTCTTCAAATATCTGTTCCCACTTTTTGTGTTCTTGTGAGCAGGGTCAAGAGAGTGATTCGTCAGAGGCTTCAGTACGTGGACCACGCATCAAGCATGTATGTCGTCGTGCAGCTGTGGCTCTTGGCCGTAATCGGGCAGTGTTTCCTGATGACATGCCCACACTTAGTGCCTTGCCATGGGAGGAGAGAGAGAAGATCCTATCTTCCATGGGGAATGATGGTAAGACACATCTTAACTCTCCTTGAGGCTTTTGGCATTAATGGCATGGCAGCATGTTGGCTGCTTACAGGACAGTCTGAGTTGAATGTTTAGTAATTTTGACACAACATCTGTGCGAGTCCTGACAAAGTTCTTCTGTGCAGTGTTGACAGACTAATGACAAGACTAGAGAAATCCAGTCATCAATGAGAGCACAAGTACACAGTGAAGTGGTGATAGAGTGAGAGGAGTTTGGCTGCTTGTGTTCCTGTTATTTTGACTAGTTTCATGTCATGCATCATGGGAATTATTGTGAGGCTGGAGGGCTTGATGTCTGTGACATATCAAGAATTAGCAGTATAATCTCAGTTATATTTCCCATTTTAACTTGGCTATTTAATCTCAGCACATGTTTAAAAAGGCTCTGGGCATCCGATAATGTATGTGCAATATGGGGGATTTATTAAAGCTTATTTTTATTGTTTTTCTGTTGAAAGACGACTAACTATATACCATGGTCATGACTGGCTAAATTTAGATTTAGTCAAATTCTTAGTTGTCTGTTGTTCAATGGATAGGTTGTATCCTAGAAGAACGTATTAAAGATTTTTTTAGAACATTGTAAAGTTGTACTGCTTTGTGTGCTCAGGTTTGCTCGGCATCAATATGCAACAGGATATCACTGTACTATACTGGTCCAAAATGTTGTATACTTTAAAGTGAGTGAAGTACTACTGTTTGTCAGCAATGATCATGCATCTATGCCGAATGTGTTCTTACAGACAAGTCATCAGTAGCAGGCTCAGAGGAGGCAGAGCCTCAGTCCCCTCCCATAAAGCCACGAGAGACACGGCAAAAGGCCGTTCAAGAAGCTCCTCCAAAGAAGGGTCGGCGATCTCGACGCTGTGGCCAATGCTCAGGCTGCCAGGTTCCAGAAGATTGTGGTGTCTGTACTAACTGTCTTGACAAGCCTAAGTTTGGAGGACGAAACATTAAAAAGCAATGCTGCAAGTAAGTCTGACCTGATGAGCTGTTTTATTTTGATTTATGTTTGATTATTGTAAATAAAATATTGAGAGGATGTACCTTACAAATTCTTTTTTAATGAACGCCTTACCCAGCTTCACACTACAAGTTTTTGTACTAGTATCGCTTGCGCTCTGAAAATAATAGGAGCACAAAACTACGAAAAAACTATTTGCTGTTTTACTTTAAAGGAAAAAGTTGCGAAGTGAAGTAGTGCTTTAAGAAAAACAAATGTCAAAACAAAATGTCATGTCTTTCTTCAGAACATGACAAGCTGTATTGAGTTTTATTGTAATGTCAGCCTCTTTCGCAGGCCAGTTAGTGCAAGGGCAAAATCTTCAGCCTGACTTTGTAAGAGAGTAACTACACAGTGGTCATCTGTGAATTAGATATTTTAATAATGTGGGTAATAAGAAGGGAGATTATGGTTAATCAGTGTAAATTTGTTTGTGATCTAGTATGATTTTATCTGAATAAACCTCCCACAGTAGATAACATCTCACACCAAATCACCCCCAACCTTGTGTGTTGTGTCAGCTCCCCTCTATAATTATTTTGTGTTCCTCACACACACACCAGTTCTTGGTATCTCCTGTTGTTTTGCGTGATATACAATGATTTATTAGCAAAATAAGTAAGTGCGTGGCATATTTACAAGTTGTACTGGTGCAGCTAGTCAAAACATTCATGGTTGTAAAAAGGTCACAATCTGGAGCACTGGTCAACTTAAGTTTGACTTGAATTTGTGTCACATTTGTGTCTGTAGGATGAGGAAGTGTCAGAACTTGCAGTGGATGCCCTCGAAAATGCTTCTTCAGAAGCAAGGCAAAGGCAAGAAGGAAAAGAAAAAGAAGTTGTCTGAGAAAAAGGAGGGTCTCAGTCTGGTTAAAGGACCAAACTCAGAGTCTGGCCCCAAATCGGCTCCTGCACCACCAAAGGAAGAGTCTCCCCGCAAAAAGAGCGAAACCCCTCCTTTAAAGCTGGGAGATGAGAGGTCAAAACAGCAGCCTTTATTAAAACAATCATCTCCAGCCCTTGCATCTTCTCCTGCCCCAGTCGAAGCTCCTCAGGTCCCAAACACAGGCACAGCCCAGGCTCAGTCTCCAGCCCTGACAGCAGATCCCAAACAGTTCTCAGTCACAAGCAGTGTCAGCGGAAAGAAAGGACACAAACAACAGCAGCCTGTACCAGCATCTTCCTCCTCATCCTCCTCCTCTTCTACTTCATCATCTTCTTCATCCTTGTCAGCTTCCTCCTCGACATCTTCACCCCAGAATTCTCCCTCCCAGTCTACACAGGCTCAACAAGCATCACAGCAGCAACAACGGCCTCTTACTAGTCAGGCACCTTCAAAAAAAGATGCTTCACTCAAGATTCCTCTGAGCGAGCCCAAGAAGAAGCTTCAAGACCAGTCACAATCACAACAGCAGAGCTCAGCTACAACAATTTCAGATATAGGTAAAAATCTGAAATTTGTATGTATGCACTTTTAATAAACTTAAATTTATATATTTCTACTGCATTCATACCTGCCCTGTCACTTTTCACAGGTGAATCAAAAATGTTGAAGAAGCCAACTTCTCGCACTGTTCCTCCATCTGCTAAACAGAGACCAAAGGACAAGGTAAAAAGTAGTTACTAGATCAACAGTATCTAACAGTTTTTTAACTCACAAATTTTGGATTCTGACTGTATAGACCATGTATAATTTTGGATATTCACCCTCTCCTGTCTCTTTTCTCTTGTGCGATAAATACGAGAAGCCACTGACCACTAAACCCCCCAGCAGCAGTACTTTAAACTGGCTGAGCACTCCCTCGACTAGGGGCCCAGTGAAGTCCAGAGCGCCCTGCGACGGAGTGCATCGTATCAGAGTAGATTTCAAGAGGGACCATGATGTGGAGAAGGTGTGGGAGGCTGGTGGACTCAGCCTGCTCACCTCTGTGCCTGTCACTCCCAGGGTGCTCTGCTTCTTGTGTGCAAGTAGTGGAAATGTTGAGGTAAAAATTGTTATCATCTTAAAAACTTTGCTTTTACATTTCTTTTTTGTTGCAATATTAAAACCTATATTTTAACAGTCACTGTCTTTCTTCCATTTCTTTGTCTCTTTTTCTCTCTCTTTCTCTTGATCTACAGTTTGTCTTCTGCCAGGTATGCTGTGAACCTTTTCATCTCTTTTGCCTGGGGGAGTCAGAGCGCCCTCTCCAGGAGCAGTTCGAAAACTGGTGTTGTCGACGTTGTCGATTTTGCCAAGCCTGTGGGCGCCAGCACCACAAAACTAAAGTAAGCTATTCAATACATTTCTGTTCATTTTCAAACTTACACAAATGGAGCTTAGTTTAGACTGACGATGTGCAAAGACAGGGAGATCTTCCTTAGAAAGAAGCTTGCTAGCCTTGCAAACGGACAGGCATATTACATTCATAATAGAGCATAGAAAACATATCAGATGTTTTAACTGAGAAAATATACCAACAGCGTCTCAGCATCGGTAATATGGGTATAGGTTCACAAATCTGTGAAAAGCTGCATCTACAAATTCAAACTATTTCAGAATAATGTTTGTCAGTGTAAAATTGTAAAAGCCTTTGAATACATCATCATAACCAGTACAAAAAGATCCAGAGAATCTCTGTGTGCAAGAGACAAGGTTGAAATAAAAGATTAAATGATATTAGATTAGGCATGACTCTGTGATGGACATCACTGCATGTGCTCAAGAATACTTCCAAAAAAAGGTTGTCTGTAAACAGAGTTCACTGTGCCATCCAACAAAATGCAAGTTCAACTTCTATCATTACAAAGAAGAGGGCATATATGAACATGATCCAGAATCTCTCTGGTCCAAAGCTCATTTAAAATAGCAAAGTGGAAAACTGTTTTGTGGTTAGACAAATCTAAGTTTGACATTCTTTTCAGAAACATTAATCTTCCAAACTAAGAGGAAATACACCTTACTGCTTGTTATCAGTGCTCAGTTTAAAAGCCTGAATCTCTGGTATGGGTGTGCAATAGAGCTCCCATCCAGATGATGTCATTTTCAGTGATGGCCTTGCATATTTCAGCAGGACAATGCTAAGCCACATACTGTATCTACAGTTGCAAGAAAAAGTCTTTTTTCAAATTCCTGTTTTTCTGCATAAATTGGTAATAAAATATGGTCTCATCTTCACAAGAGTCACATTTTTAATATCAACAGACACAATAGTGATAGACACAGTTGATAAACACAGTCACATACAAAGTGATAGTGGAAAAAGTAAGTGAAAAACTAGGCTTCTGGTGTAATTAAATGCCACACTTGGTGTCCAATCAATGAAACAAGCCTTGCAAAATGAGATCTCAGTAAATCTGTGATCAAGAGTTGTTGTAGCTGGAAGGAGTAAGTAATCTCAATGAGTTTACATATTCATCAGTCCACAGTTAGACAAATTGTCTGTAAATAGAGATGATTTGGTGGATGGCCAGCCAAGATTACTCCAAAGGCACAATGCAGAATCATCAATGAGGTGAAAGAGAATTCTAGAGTAACAGCTAAGACTGGAAGGATTTATTGGAACATCTCTGTTCATGAATCAGCCATACACAAAACATTGAACAGGCATTGTCCTTGGCCGAGCTGTAAAAAGAAAACTGCATACAAACATAAAAACATCATCCCAACAATGAAGTACAGTGGAGAATGCATCATTTGTGGCTGCTTTGCTGCCTCTGGACTTACACTGCTTGTCACTGAAGAGGAGAAAATATTACCCAAAAATAACAGGATAACATCAGGGTGGCCGTCTGCAAGCTGAAGCTCAGAAGAGGTTGGGTGGGTAGCAAGACAATAACTCTAAACATTGATGTAAATCTACTGCAGAACTGCTTCGGAGACACAAAATCCAGAGTGGCCCAAAGCCCAGCTCTCAACCCAATAAATATACTGTGGAATGAACTCAAGGGAGCCATTCACACCAGACCTCCTAAGAATACAGCCCCTTTCACACTGCCACTTCAAGGTGGCTTCACAATGCCAATACACCACTTCGATGTGCAGTATGAAGGGTACCAAGGCGGCATTGGGGGTCCATGCAGATCCTCCTTTAAGTCGACCCCAGAGGTTGTGCTAGAGGCATGTCAGAGGCGGGACGAGTTCGCCCCACTGCTTGTGTGAAAGAGCCAAGGCTGCATCAGGTGTGAGTGTGTTTCTACTGTGAGACTCTCCCACAAACACAGAGGAATAACAGCTTTTATGACATGATTTGAACTCTGCAGTTGTCATACACTATGTTCAGTATGTTAATGATTACTGTTACATGTGGCTTCATTTGAACAACATGTTTAAGAGATCAGACATGAGGCTGCCCTGGAGAGGGAAGACTGGCAGAGCACCGCTACAATGTGCAAGAGCTTGGAGTTTATTGTTAAGTTCAACCAGACTCAAGTCTCACTCCAGCTCTAAGGAAGGAATTGATGGGTGAACATCAATTCCTTCCTACTCCAGAAATGAAGTTTGTAGCGATCTGAGTAGAGCTTCTCCTCCTGCTTCTCATCACACATACTGCTGAATCAACTGTGTTTCAGTTCAAACCATGTCTGAAATGTACAAAACTGATAAAAGCACATCATAGTTCATCCTCAAGTGATGTCTTGAAGGCAAATGAATATCTGATACGAGTCACATAAAATAGTGCCGTGACAGGTGCGGTGTAGGTAAAGGCGACTTGAACAGGGGGCCACCTTCTCACCAATAAGGAGGTGTGGCTGTGTAAAAAAGGGTTGGTGGCTGAGCTGAAGCAGTTTGGTGAAAAAATGGTCCAAAATTCCTCTTGGACATTGTGCAGGTCTAATCTGCAGCTACCGGATGCACTTGCTTGAGGTTATTATTATCAGATGCAGTTCATTCAGTTAATGAAACACAGTTTCTCTTTACTTTTCATCAATAACTTTGTATGTTCAATGGGTTCGTTAAATAAATACATAAAAGATCATTACTGCTTTTGTTTTATCAGCTTAGAAATATTGTCTATTGGTGAGATCAGATCACATTTCATGACCACATTATGCAGAAAACCAGGAAATAATTCTATTATTTTTTCTTGCAACTGTACAAAATTAATTCAAAGTAGAAGAGTCCAGGTGCTGAACTGCCAGTCCAGACCATTCACCAATTAAAAACATGTTCTAAATACTGTTAAACATTTAGAATCGTTTATCAGATAAGAATGTGTCAACTTTTTCCCAAAACCCCAGCAACTAGTCTTCATAGTTCCCAGACGTTTACAGACCCAACTTCTTCAGCCAGTGTAAATCCTAAGGAAACTGAGTCATTGCAACGAGTTCTTTAAAACAAATCTCTGCCCATAGAGGATTAAGCTTATCTAAAGTTTATTATCTGATTCGCTTTTATCTCAAGGAGCTGCACCAACAGTAGCAGGTCTCTGCTCTGGCACTCTTTTACTCTTCAACAGATTGTGGCTTAAAAGCCTGAAATTTCAATTCTTGGCATGTAACTGACATGTCAAATGCTGCAGATGAATCATATCAGAAACTCTATGCTGCATGATCTTAAGCTCTTATTGCAACTTTAACATAAGCAGTTTTTTATCACAGGTAAAATACTGGATGTGACATCAATACATCCATTAGCTGTACCTGCTTGTCTTGTAGAAGGTCATGTGGTCAGTTGCAGTTGTCAACTGTCGGGTCGCTAGTCTAGCACAGACTTGTATACAGGCAGCTCACAAAATAACTAGAGGTCTTTGATAATGACATTAAAGGCCAAAACCAGGTGACATAAACTATTTATATTTACCAATTTACTGTGAACATAACTATTTGTTGTGTAGGAAATATTAAATGTTACCTCATTTGATATTTCTATAATCTCTTGTCACTTCTGTCACTGTAACAGCAGCTGCTAGAGTGCGATAAGTGCCGTAACAGCTATCACCCGGAGTGCCTGGGTCCCAACCACCCCACCAGACCCACCAAGAAGAAAAGAGTTTGGGTATGAGTGCACATCAAACTTCCTTAGACACAATCTTCACCTAATCATCACTCTAAACAGTCACAATTGCACTAATGTCTGATCAAACGTTAGCGTTTGCTCACACATTTTTCAGTTTCCTCTTATTTTGTTCACACATTTTCATAAGCTTCTCCTTATTGTGCTACCTACATTTGTGGGACCCTTCCTCAGGCAGTGGCTATGAAAACATTTTACTTCTTGTACTTTCTCACAGCTAACAGGTTTCTGCCATGTTTTTGCTGCCTTATTAATTTGTTCTCTCTTTTCAGGTTTGCACCAAGTGTGTGCGCTGTAAGAGCTGTGGAGCTACTAAACCTGGAAAGTCCTGGGATGCCCAGTGGTCACATGACTTCTCCATGTGTCATGACTGTGCCAAACTCTTTGCTAAAGGTGAGTGATGCACATACAAAGTCCAGGATGTTGTTCACTGCCCACATTTCTTCACAACTAGTGAGTTTACATGCAGCATTGTATTCTTTCTGACATTAAAGGATGAGGATTTAAAAATCTGACTTGTGTTTTGAAGACTTTATAAGATAAGCTAAGCTAAAACAGTCAGTGGTTTAATCTCACTGTACCTGTCACCATCTTCTCTTTTAGGGAACTATTGCCCACTGTGTGACAAGTGCTATGATGATGACGACTATGACAGCAAGATGAGGCAATGTGTCCGCTGCAACCATTGGGTTCATGCCAAGTGTGAGAATCTTACAGGTCAGTAAGCACAAACAAGCCTGACAGAAGATCATATTATTGATATTCATATTACTGCATTAAGTATTTAGCAGCTTTATTCTTGTCACTCGTCAGTGTCTGTGTCAGCTGACTGACAGGCTGTTCTCTAAATGCTGTCATGCTGATGAGATGCTTACAGACAATAAACTTAATGGGCGCTATAATGACCTGCCGCCTTTTGCTGTCCCCCAGATGAAATGTACGAGCTGCTGTCAAAGCTGCCAGAGAGTGTTGCCTTCACTTGTACCAAATGTACTGAACACCATCCTGCTGATTGGAGGACAGCTTTGGAGAAGGAGCTTCAGGGCAGCATTCGACATGTCCTTACTGCACTGCTCAACTCACGCACGTCCACACACCTGTTACGTTATAGACAGGTCAGGCTCACATACTGTTGCTTCTCCATATGTAGTTTCAGATTGCTGTGGTTCTTTTTCACTATTACCATATTGCGTGAAATTATTGTATAGTTTGATTTTCATTAATTCTTTTGCCATATTTACAACTTCCTGAACAAAATTCAAGCTTTTCTCAGTGTGTAACCCTTAATTTGTGGCAGGCGGTGAAACCTCCAGAGCTAAACCCAGAGACAGAGGAGAGTCTTCCATCCCGTCGTTCCCCAGAGGGCCCAGATCCTCCTGTCCTGACAGAAGTCACTCCCACACCTGCCGGTGACTCCCCTCCAGACCTAGAGTCTGTTGAGAAAAAGATGGATCAAGGCTGCTACCACTCAGTGGTAAATATCCTTCTTTTGTCTGTGTTTTAATCAGACAAACAAAAAAACAAATCAGAAGAATGTTGTGTACTATGCTTTAGTTGAAAGCAGTAAATGTGTGTCAATGATCTGTTCAGTATCTTTATTAGAGGACTAAACACTTGTAAGCATTTTCTAAACTCTAAAAAGTCTTAATGACGGGTCAGAGTAGTGAGTGTTGGTTCAGCCACCCATCAGTTTTCTTCATTACATTTTGCAGATTTTGCATAGCTGTTTGTATTTAAAATAAACCTAACTGTAAATCATTTTCGTAGCTGGTTTATCCATGTCTCTCGAATTCATGGTCTGTTTAATGGTAAATTAACACAGAGAACTATTGTAATGGCTTTTCCATCAGTATTCATCAGCACTAACAATTTCTCTTTGTGTGTGTGTGTGTGTGTGTGTGTGTGCACCATATCTCTCCCAGCTGGAGTTTAGTGATGACATTGTGCGAATCATTCAGACGGCCATCAACAATGACGGTGGCCAGCCAGATAATAGGAAAGCCAACAGCATGGTCAAGTCTTTCTTTATTCGGGTAAGTACTTTAGATCAACTTTGTGTAGCTGCTTTCACACATGCACTGCAGTCCTGACCTTCTCTAGACTTAAAGAATTGTATTCAAATTACTGTGCACTTCACAGTGCATTGCATTACTTCAACATTTTGGCGTCAAATCAAACAGTTTGTCTGTTGTTAATGAATTTTTCTGACGCACTCATTGGGATTCCCCCTTAGCAAGCATTGGTCAAGTTATAGCACAGTCTAGTAATGCCTTTCTGTTGAGATACAGTGTCATTAACCACCATCTTGCCCCAAACGCAGGTCTGTGCAAGTGTTTCAGTGGGCTCATATGCAAACTTCATGCAATGTTCTCTGTTTTAGCAAATGGACCGAATCTTCCCATGGTTCAAAGTGAAGGAGTCGACATTCTGGGAAAGGCAAAAAGTCTCTGCCAAGTGAGTGTTTCTCGCACCATAGTCAGTACAAGGGGTTGTACCAATTACGCAATGTTCAGTGTAGAGTATCCAACTGTTCTGAGTAACTCATTACAGTTATGTAAGACATTTTTTATATTTACCAGTTGGTTTTACATTACTTATTTGAAAATTAAGTAGCTTTGTGTAGCAGGTTGTATAACAGTTTTGGTGTAGCAGGTTGCATAAGGATATTGGCATTATGGTCAGGCGGTAATAAAGATCAAGTTTAATAAAACTAAAACTAATATGAACAAAGTATGAAAGTCAATATTCCAAGTTCTAAAGTTTTAGTAATAAGAGGCTACAAAACCTGCCAGTCAAATAGAGAAATAATGAAATTCTCTCATTAGTTTAAAGTGTGAGATTATTAGACCTTTAGAAGCGAGCATCTCTGCACTAGTGCCAGGCTATTCATTGAGTCTGGGTCACAGATTCTGGCAGCACCTCTCCACATTCAGATCAATTATTACTACTAAACAAATGTTTAGATATTTATTCAACAATCCTTTTGCAGCTAGACTTAATAGTACTATAAAATGTGTGATGTGCCATTTTTTTATATGTAGCACAAGCTATGCTTGTAGTTACAGGACAGAAGATATGTTATTAATACTCCTGTAATGTGAGCTCATTCAAAAACAGAACTGTAGGTCTGTAATTATTGAAATGAGGAGTAAGATGTGGTTTCTCTGGGAGAAACTGTACCATCATCTGTAAATCGAAGGAAACCCGAAAGCAGTGAACTAATATTTCTACAGTGTGTGGGCTGACAGTACCAACAATCTCTGAAGAAGTAGCAGCTAATATCATATAATAGTTAGTATATCTTTTTTCTTAAGGAAATCTACAAAGTTTTGTGATGTTTTCAGCTTTGGGAATCACAGCCAGAAAACCCTTTCAGCCATGAAGTAAAAAATCAAAGGAGACAGTTTTAACAACTTGTTATTAGTGATTAACTTTAATAAGTAATTAGTAATTAAGAGGATACCTCAACTGAGGACAAAGGTCCCAGTTGAGATTTAAAGCTTCATTAGTGAAACTTCCACAGTTTTCCGATTGAATGAACCCACTGGGCAGCCTACCTGTTGAATGTAAGCGGGTAATAAATGATTGGAATCATATATATTTAAAATAACCTTACTGATGTGATTGTTAAAAAATCAGAGTTGAAAATAGTTGGTTCTGTTTGCATACGCATGTGAGCAGTTACTTCAGTCAACAAAAGATCAGAGTTTTTATAACAATGTTAGTAACAAAAATGATCATATTAAATACTTTATACTATAAATGAATGGCACAGTTTCACTGCTCTGCATGTTGTGATTTTTTTCTCATTTTCATTCACTCTCTTACTTATATTTAGCTATCGGCTTTCACAGACCATTTATTCTGGATCATCTCCAGGCATTGTGGGAAGCAAACTGTAACAGTGTCACATTTCACTTCAAGGCTCTTTGATACATATTTGTGGTCTAATTGTGGTTTACTTGTCAGTTTGGGCTTTTGCTTTGTATCAGTATCCCGATCCAGAAAACCAGTGATTCATCCACCATGTGGCCATTATTTGATGGATGCCTCTACTATCTTAAATTATAGTAGTATAATACTAACTATTATCTAAGACAGCAAGAATTTTTATATTTTTCTTATGTTTTATAGTTTATATATTTTTATATTATCTCTATTATGTTTCTGACACTACATTCTTACATTGTTGTACTTTTAGTGCAAAAAAGGGAGCATTCTTCAGAACTGAGATTTTGTATCCATTAAATAATTTCATTCAGGTGGACAATCACAAAGCAACACTGACTTTAAACTGTCTATAGGGAAAAACGGAAGCAGACTTGGAGGTACATATTGCCAACTGTTAATCTGGGCTCACGTGCTGTTTCAAAATGAAAACAAACTCGACTATGTAGATGTAATCCTGAACATGGTTTTTGGAGTCTTCTTCTATGTTCTTGGACTTCACTGAAGTTTAAACCCACATGATGACTTGTGGTTATTTTGAAGTTCTTTAGGATTTTTAAAATGAAACAACCACAACTTCATATTGAATTAATGTTAATACAAATAGAATGTCGATTAATTGTGCTTGTCTGTGGATGCTTTTGTTCTCCAGCAGTGGGCTCCTCCCAAATGCTGTGTTGCCCCCTTCCCTGGACCACAACTACGCCCAGTGGCAGGAGAGACAGGAGCTTTCCCGCGCTGAGCACCCCCACCTCATGAAAAAGATCATCCCAGCTCCAAGGCCCAAGACACCCGGTGAACCAGATTCTCCAGCCTCTTCTCCTCCAGTCCCTCCCTCTCTACCCCCACCACCCCCATTCCTATCTGGTAAGCCATAAATATCTGAACAAATACATGGACATTGTCTTTGCACTTCTCTTCATCTTCATTTTATATTTTTCATTTAGTTTTTCTTATAAATTCATATGAACTTTTGTCTTTTCCTCAGATTGTGAAGACAGTCCAGAACTCCCTCCCCCACCAGGCATTAGTGACAACAGGAAATGTGTTTTGTGTCTGAAGTATGGAGATGAGAACACTAATGTAAGAAATCAGCTTGACATCAGTTTAAGGCACATACAACTTAGTCTGTATAGTTTTAAACTTTGATATGTGTGTCAGGAGGGTGGCAGGCTGCTGTACATCGGCCAGAACGAGTGGACCCATGTGAACTGTGCCCTGTGGTCTGCCGAGGTGTTTGAGGATGATGATGGCTCACTGAAAAATGTTCACATGGCTGTCCTCAGGGGAAGACAGCTGGTAAGACACGACACTTTGTCTGTCAGGAGTTCCTATTTTATTTTTATTCTATTTAATGGACAGATGTGTATAACCTGTTATATTTTCTATTCAGCGCTGTGAGAAGTGTCAAAAACCAGGGGCCACAGTTGGCTGCTGCCTCACTTCTTGCACCAGTAACTACCACTTCATGTGCGCCCGCCAGTGCCACTGTGTCTTCCTGGAGGACAAGAAAGTCTATTGTCCAAAGCACAGGGACCTCATCAAGGGAGAGGTAAGAAAATTATATTTACTACCAAATTTCAGTAGCAGCCACAAGTAGTGTTTAATACGTAGTCAGTAAAACTTGTGTAGGTGAATCATGCCAGGCTAGGAACTGTGCCTTAATGTTTTCTGTCTGTGTGTTTTCTGTAGGTGGTGTCTGGATTTGAAGTGACCCGCAGGATCCTGGTGGACCTGGAGGGGATTAGTCTCAGGAAGAAGTGGATGACAGGACTGGAGCCTGAGAATGTCCACATGATGATTGGTAGGTCTACCGTTGGTGGATTAATGTCCATCCATCATACAGTTTCTTTTAATTAATCCCAGTGGCACTTAGATGCTCATTGAACATCATCATTGCAGGCTCCATGACGGTTGATTGTTTGGGGATACTAACTGAACTCTCAGACTGCAAACGCAAACTCTTCCCTGTAGGATACCAGTGAGTTTTATTTTACAGTTTATAAAATATTTTACTTTTCTATTGTAAGTACCACCTCCACTATTTTCTCTACAATTAAAATTCAAAATAAATCAATTCTCTCCAGGTGTTCAAGGGTGTATTGGAGTACTTTAGATGCCCGTAAGCGGTGTGTGTATACCTGTAGGATCTTAGTTTGTCACCCTCCAGTGGTGGAGTCTGACCTGAAAAACATGATGGCACCAGAGGAGAATCACACAATAGCACACAGCCCACCCCCCATAGCAGGTAACCTTTGAATTATTTATGAAGTTCATATGCAGTGCATGTATAGTATCCATCATACTTGGAACCATAAAAATGTATGGCAATTTCTTTTTTTTTCATATTTAGATTTTCCAGATCCATTTGAATCCCCAAGACGCTCGGACACACTGTCTCCCTCTAACACGCCCAAACTCAGGGTTTACACCAGGAACCGACATCCCAGTTACCCCCCTTGTCAGCGCTCACTCTGCCCCAGGCCCATGCCCTCCCCAGGTACAAATAGGCATATTTGGTTTTTGAAATTTTTGAAAGACTGTGTTTGTAGACAATGCTGATCATTTTAATATTCCTGTGTAAAAATTATTCTCAAACTGCTTAATTTGGGTTAAGCGCTGAATAGAGATGTTTCCATGGAGTAGCCACATTTTAAATATCCATTACTTTTCATTTGTAGGAGGCACGTCTCAACCCCAAAGCCATGAGAGTGTGACAGTAGGAGACTCCCTGAAGAACCCAGGCATGCAGAATATTGACTCACGTCGCCACAGCTCCCCTTCACTTTCTCCTCCCCCCCAGATGAACAGACAAAAAGGGTTGACCTCCCCTCATCAGATTTTGTCACGACCCCTTACCTCACCCCCTCCTCTCATTCCTTCCCCTGCCAGAGACCCTGAAAAGTCCAAACACCTCAGCAAAGACTCAGCAAAGAATCCGCTCCAGAGAGATGATGAAAGAGCCAGACTGTTTAGTATGGACAGAAACCGACAGCCATCATCCAGAGACCAAGGGGTGAGAGATGCTGACAAGGGGAGGCTGTCAAGTCGAGACCAAGGGTCCAATAATTTTGAAAAAAACAGATCATCCAGAGAACCCGGGCAAAAAGAATCTGACAAGGGTGAACAAGCAGCCAAAGAACCAGAAAAGAGAAGACCACTGAGTAAAGACTCAAGTCTGAGAGACTCTGATAGGGGAAGACCTCTCAGTAGAGATCCCTTGAGGGATTCAGAAAAAGGAAGACAATTAAACAGAGACTCTGAGAAGGGGAGACAAGCAAGCAGAGAGTCCAGCAATAGAGAAACAGATAAGAGCAAATCATCCTCTAAAGATTCTAGCTATAGGGATATGGAGAAGGCTTGGTCACTAAGTAGAGATGCAGGGGTCAGGGACTCTGAGAAGCATAGACAGTATGGTAGGGAGATAAGAAAGGACTCGAGCCAAGGTAAGGACAGACCATCTAGCAGAGACTCTGACAAGGGTAGACCTCCCTCTAGAGATTCCAGTTATAGAAGCACAGAGAGAAACAAAGACTCTGGCTCAGGGAAAGATAGTAACGCTGGCTCTCACTTCAAACAGGCTGGAGGTGAGGGTAAGGGCCCCAGACTGGCACCTGCAGGTTCAGGCCAGTCCTCCCCTCCAGTTGGCACTGCTGTTCTCACAAGTCAGCAACGAGGTGGCAGCACGAAGCAGACAGGCAAGCAAGGGAAACATGGAGGCAAAGACCAGGATTTTTCTGCAAGCCTAAGTTTGTTGCCTCGTCCCCGGTCCACACCAGTCTCCAACATCATGCAGCCTAAAGACAAGCCTAGCTCAGGGAAGGAGAGTAGTAGTGGCACTGGAAATGTAATGCCTAGCTCACACCATAAGGATTCTGCTGATGGGAAATCCGACTCCCTGCAGTCTTCATATCAAAAGTCCAATTCACGTAAATTAAATGATTACTCAGCATCCACACCAGCAGCCATGAAGCCTCTGTGGTCCATGAGGACACCGGAAGAAGATGTTGTCAAGCGAGGCTCAGTGCACCTGGTATCCCCATCTGCAGCCTCAGCTGCCAAAGACAAACATCCCAAAGTTAAGACAGCAGGAACCAGAGAGGTGTCCAGTGACCGTGAAAGAGAGAAGACTCTCCCAAACAGCAACAGCAGCAACAAAATCCCCCTTCTCAACAGTAATACTAAAGCTTCTGGTAGCTCCAATCCACATCCTGCAAACACCAGTACTCACAACAGCAGCAACAGCAAAGCGGTAGTGCTTAGAAACAGCACCAAAGTCCATGGGAAGGCTCAGGGGGAGAAGCATGAGAGCCAAGGAGGAGACAAGTCATCCTCAAAGAGCAGAGAAAACTATTCATGTCCTGAGAAGAAGAACAGCTCTAGTTTGGACAACTTAGGACAAATGCAGCAGACTGTAAAGAGCTCTTCCCAGTCTCACACCAAACAAACATCTAACCAGATGTCATTGTCCTCCAGAGAGAAAAAGAGATTAGTTAAACCCCCCACTGTAACTCCACTAAAGACCGCTATCAAGACTGACCCTAATGGGACCAGCACTGTTAGTGGTATTTGTTCTTCCTCCTGTCCCACATCCACCACCACCACTGTTGTTCCTGCCAGCCAGGGCGCTCATCACTCTGCCCAGCCATCTCTCTTGTCCTCACCCTCTGCCAGCAGTAGCGACAGCTCTGAATCTGACACCCAGACTCAGACAGAGGATGACGATTTGCACAAAGAAGACTCACACAGTGAGCTCCAAGACCACCATGGCCTCGCCACTCAAGGCACTGAGGATGAGGGCGATGGCCCGGAAGATGACCATGAAAGAGGTATGGATGATAAACATCACGAGGATGACAGTGACGGATCAGGGTCAGCCAAGCGGCGTTACCCTCGTCGTAGTGCCCGTGCTCGTTCCAACATGTTTTATGGCCTTACTCCTTTCTATGGGGTTCGCTCATATGGTGAGGAAGACCTTGCCTTCTACAGCAGTGGGGACGCTGCTGGAGCCGTGGTAAAGAGGAGGCATGGTGGCCGCAAGAAGTCAGCTGAGGGGCAGGTGGATGGAGCAGATGATATGAGCACCTCATCTTCGTCAGGGGACAGCGGAGAGGATGAAGACAGTGGATTGAGACATAGGGGTAAAGATCCTTACTATTACAACTTTACCCGAACAATAATTAACCCAGGTGAGGGCCTGCCATCTATAGAAGGGATAGACCAATGTCTTGGACGGGGGTCCCAGCTCCAGCGCTTTCTAAAAGATGAGGAGCAGCAGCAACAGAGGGCTCAAGGGAAGGGTGAAGAGGACATGCTGAGTACTTTGTAAGTATACACAATTATTGTGATAAAATTGTTAGATTTTTTAAAATTGTGGTTATTCCTTTGGTCTCCAAGCATAAGTTACCATGCGGTCTTTGCTGTTTAACAGGACCTTAGGAAAGCAGCGTATTGGCCAGCTTGATGGCGTTGATGATGGCTCAGAGAGTGATACCAGCATCTGCACCACCAGCACCACAACCACTACGGCCACCTCCTCCTCCACCACACATAAGAGTACTCCTAAGAGAAGGGGCAGAGAAAGGCACACTGAAAAACATGACTCCCATGACACAAGCAAGGAAGCTGACAGCAGCGGCGGAGCAGTAAGCAGCACCATGCGAGAAAGCAGAAAGAACCAGAAAGAAAATTGTCTTCCTCTAGGTAGTGGGGTCAAGACCCAGCCACAGAATCAGGGTCAGGATCCTCTTGAGGCCCAGCTGTCCCTCAGCACAGACCTGCTTAAATCAGACTCTGACAACAACAACAGTGATGACTGTGGGAACATTTTGCCATCAGACATCATGGAGTTTGTTTTAAACACACCTTCCATGTCAATGCAGGCGTTGGGTCAGCAGTCTGAGCCTTCCTCTTCAGAGCTTCTGCTAGACGAGAGTTATGTAGGAGTGGATGTCAACCGACGCAAAGACATTCTGTTTGATGACTTTTCCCAACCGCTACCAAGTGCAGAGAGTGGAGGTGTGGTGGAGAGTAGTGTGAATAGCTCCATATCTGTAGAGGAGCCTTATCTTCCACTGGAGCTGCCCTCTGACCTCTCTGTCCTTACCACACGCAGCCCTGCTGTCAGCACGAGTCAGAACCACACTGCTGGAAGTCTTATCTCCGATACCTCAGACCGCACCATGCTGGGCTTGACCTCTGACCCTGAGTGTGGAGAAAAGAGTAGGGACAAGAAGAGAGCAGGAGCATCAGGTGTGTCACCGTCAGAGAATCAGCACGATGCTACAGCTCTGGGAAATACTGATACACAGGTCACCGAAGATCACATGACTCCTGAACAGTTTATTTCCAGCCCTGCTATTGGCCAGGTGGTTGAACCGCCAAGTAACCAGGACGTTCCCAGGAGTTCTGGTACTCCTGGTTTGCCTAGTTCTCCCTCACTGCCCCTTCAGGGTCAGAAGTACCTCCCAGCATCAGCTGCAGGCAGCCCTAACCCAGTCCCAGGACCAGGACCATCCCAGGCACAGGTTTCCAGTCCACCAGTCATCAAACCAGCCCCTGACAAGCTCATTGTGGTAAATCAGCAGTTCCAGCCCCTGTATGTCCTTCAGACAGTCCCTAATGGTGTCACTCAAAAGATTAGTGCCACAGGAGTGATGGACACTAGCTCTTCTGCAGTACTGAGCTCTATGGCACTTGCGACAGGGTTGAATACTGGTTTGCCCCCAACTCAGTCGATATTTCCTGCTGGTGGCAAAGTCCTGGGCACCATGCCTCACCCCTCTCAGATTCACACTTTTACAGGAGCAGCACAGGCAGGCTTCTCAACAGGAATCCCCAGCACCACCTCAGGGCTTCTCATTGGGTTGCCCTCTCAGCCCCACGATCAATCACAGATTTTGGTCTCGGAAGCTGGGCGACCTCATGAGTTGGGACCCAATGTTGCCATAGTGTCCAGTCCCTCCTCCCTCACCTCTTCTTCAGCTGTACTTGCCTCTGGTCCTGGCAGGAAGAGGCCTATCTCTCGTCTTCAGCCAAAAAAAAGCAAAAAGTTGGCCCGCTCTCGTAGCCAGCCTACTCTGGCCCCGTCTGAAATAGGACCTCCTAATATGACCCTCATCAACCTGTCTTCCCCTCAGATTACCGCTAGTATTCCCGGCCAACCTGGAGGCTTGGTTGAGTTAAGCTCCCTCTCCACTTCTCAGCGCAAGGTCCCAAATATTATCAAGAGGCAAAAATCCGGTGGGGTTATGTACTTGGATCACGCTACTCTCCTTCAGCAGAGGATTTCTGGTCCTGCTCAGCCTGGTATCCTTGGTCATGATTCCTCTACTCATCTTTTGCCTTGCACAGTATCTGGTTTGAACCCCAGTCAGTCTGTGTTGAATGTTGTGTCTGTGCCCCCTAGTGGTGCTACTGGCATTCTTGCACCGGGATCAGTCTCCCTCTCTGCTCCTGTCCTCAGCAATACTGAGATCACAGGGCCAATCAGCAACATCCTGTTTAAGGCAGGTCCACATGGCTTGGGCCTGTCAGATCAGCCAATGGTCCTTCAGTCAGCAGGAGGAGCTCCTCTGATGTCACAGCTGAGCTCTCCCGTGCAGACATCGATAGCCAGCAGCATCTGCGTCCTACCCTCCCAACAGACTATAGGCATGGCTGTCAACCAACAAGTAGAGACAGATGGCAGTAACGTCCAGCTGAAGCATAACAGACCTAAGACTGTGGATATCAGTCCAAATGCCAATGTTACTTTAGCCCCTGGCCCAGTCACACCTCTCAGCCCAACTAAGGCACATGTTGTTGGAGTGTTCACGCAAACACAAACCTCTGCACACTGCCAGAGCAATAGAACAACTCCTATTTCCAGATCATCTGAACAAAAACTGACCACCTCCACCACATTAGTGTCAGCCTCAATTACAGCAGCAGAAAAAGGCAAACAGAAGACCAAGAGGAGCAGACAGAGTCTGGACATAACCAGTGGGAAAAAACTTAAGGCATCTCAGGCAGATGAGCATCACAGAAACTCTGCAGGGTCGTTCCCAGTAAACCCAAGGTGAGACACTGTTATTTTGCTGCATGCAAGAGGTTTTACTATAGTGTACTATTCTTATGCACGTGGAAAAAAATATAATAACTTTAATTGACGTGACCTTTAGAACATGAAAAAGACTTTAACGAGGTTTAGGTTTCTCTTTATATTTTTTCGTTTACATTTTTCATGTGTCTTTATAATTTCACAGTCCTAGTGCACAGACTCATTATTTTTGTACAAAACTATGTTTTTGAGTTGATACACCACAATAAAGATAGGTTCAGCTACAAAGAAGTGAACTGCGCTGCCTCGACTTTATTGTTATTATTATAAAATGTCAACATCAAAAATCCACTGTTATTTAATAAAGTACTTTGCCTAAAGTCTGTTTGCAGTCTGAACTAATCTGTTCTTTTTTGCAAGCAGGTCCAAAGAGCTGAGCTCACCTGAGCCTATGGATACCGGCAAGCCACCAGATAAGGCGAGCGACAAGAGGTATGGCGTATTATTATCAGTCACACCTTTTCAAATCAACCACAAAACAGAATTCTAGTTCATGCCCCATATCTTTTTTAGTGTGCTTGGTAAAAAGAAGACATCCGAAGGTCCTGTTGTTCCGGGGAAAATGGTTGGAAAAGTTGGAAAATCTTCTGCTGGAGGAACAGGGTCTCTTCCTGTGGCTTTACCACCCGACCAGGATAGAAACAGCATGGATACTGGCTTAGATAGCAAACCCAAGAAGGGCATCATCTTTGAAATCTGCAGTGAGGATGGCTTCCACATTCGCTGTGAAAGTATTGAAGGTGAAAGAAAAGGGCTTTACTTGTATGAAATGTTCGACATGTTTCATGTTGTATTGTTAAATTCTGTAAGGGCTTAAACCTTACTTTGTAAAGTGCATTTAAATCACTTATGTTTTGATTTGGCTTCACATGATGTTGGAAATATTCTGATATATGAGACAGTGAATATGTCGTTTGCCAAAACTAATCAGTGTAACTAAAATATATAACCAAGTGTACATAAAATGTTGCTTGCAGTGTTTTTACATACTCCATGCCTTTACAGAAGCTTGGAAGTCCCTGACTGATAAGGTGCAGGAAGCTCGCTCCAATGCACGACTCAAAGAGCTCTCTTTTGAAGGTGAGGCATCACTCAGCATCGGAGTAACACAGAATAACAGAAATGTTATGGTTGCTTTTATTGTTTTATTTATCTCTCTGACCTCCTGAATGAAAAATACAACTTACTGAGATCTGTCTTTGTGCCCACCAGGTGTGAATGGACTGAGGATGCTGGGAGTCGTCCACGAGGCAGTGGTCTTCCTGCTGGAACAGCTGTACGGCTCCAGACACTGTCGAAGCTATAGTTTTCGCTTCCACAAACCAGAGGAAAGCGATGAACCTCCCATCAATCCCCATGGATCAGCTCGTGCAGAAGTCCACCACAGGTTAGGAAGGAACACACACACAACTTAAATTCAACTAGTTACCATACCTCTGCTGGATTCTGTATCTCTATAAAATATAATGTTGTGTAACTTTTATTAATCCTTCTTGTCTACCCTCCAGGAGATCTGTATTTGATATGTTTAATTTCTTGGCCTCAAAACACCGCCAGCCTCCTGAGTACAGACCGCATGAAGACGATGATGAGGAAGGGCGGCTCAGGACTGCCAGGTCTGTTACAGCACACACAAAATAGAGCATCAACAGTTCTACCATATAATATTGTCAGAAAGGTCTCATACATAAAGTCGCATTATAAAATAGTTTTATATAAAAAAGTTTTCTTTCATGCTGTGGTTGCAGGCGTGCCTCCATGGAACTGCCACTGACTGTGAGATTCAGACAACTCAAGGCCACTTCCAAGGAAACTGTCGGAGTTTACAGGTCAGATAATTCATGTTTATTCTGTTCAATTCAAAAATCATTTAGATTAATGACATTTTGCACAACTGATTGATCAAATAGTTTGTGTAAAATTAGCTGTTGGACTTCTCTGCTCAGGAATTTAGTCTGGTTTGGTTTAAATGTGAAGAGTAGTAAAAAGGAGTATGACCAAAATCAAAAAGTCTATGTTTGTCTCTACAGAGTCCCAAATGACAACACTGCGATTTACTGTATATCTTTGCAGGTCTCCTATTCATGGCCGAGGTCTGTTCTGCAAGAAAACCATTGAAGCTGGCGAGATGGTCATTGAATACTCTGGAAATGTCATTCGGTCTGTACTCACTGACAAACGTGAGAAGTATTATGATGGAAAGGTGAGAGCTTATTAACGAACATCGAGTTGATGATTGTTTTGTTTTTTTTAAGAACATGACCCCGAAACCTCTCTGTCTTGTTTCCTCAAAGGGGATTGGCTGTTACATGTTTCGCATCGATGACTACGAGGTGGTAGATGCCACAGTGCATGGCAACGCTGCCCGCTTCATCAACCACTCCTGTGAACCCAACTGCTACTCGCGGGTCATCACTGTGGACGGCCAAAAGCACATCGTCATCTTTGCTTCTCGGCGCATCTACTGTGGAGAGGAACTCACCTACGACTATAAGTTCCCTATTGAGGACGCCAGCAACAAGCTGCCCTGCAACTGTGGTGCGAAGAAGTGTCGCAAGTTCCTCAATTGATTTAAATTTAAAGAGGTCTGCGGGTCTGTTGAGCAGCAGAGCCACAATGTTCTGAGGATGCCCCACCTGGGGTGTGTTGTGGCATTTATGCCGGTTGTCTTGGTCTGGTCCACAAAGGACCAGAGATCAGATCTGCCAACAGGACATGGGCTCTGTCAGTGTTTCTGCTGCTGGTGCTGGCAGAACACAGCAGACAAAAATGGTTGTGAGTTGTATTGATTATGCAGGATGGGCCATTTTGGAGGAGGGGCCATTTGTAGAAATTCCAACATATTGTGCCTCTTTTTGTCTCATTCACATTTGGCATGGGAAACTTCACCTTAAGAAGTGAGTTATGAAACACTTTAGCCTTCACGGCATTGCAATATTAATGTTTATTAGCATTCGGATGATAAAGTTATCCCTTCATATTTTTTTTTTTAACATTGGCCCATCCTCCTTAATTTAAAAACATGTGTTATGGTCTATTAATGCTGAGATGTAAACATAGAACAAAAAAATAATCAAAGAACTTGGTTCCATTTTACACCAAAGTGCAATTTGTTGAAGGGACATTAATTTTACTAAAAAAAGAATTTTTAAATTTGTTAGAATTTCAGTATCACTTGTTGATGCACCCTGTCTGAATGTGCCCTGACGCTTTCAGAGCCATTGTGATTTACTGAAACCTTCCCCTAACCAGGCTTTTTGAAAGGCCTCTAGGTTTGTACATTTGACACTGTAAATAGGAGCTGTTTTTGTGTAGCAGCCTGATGAGAGCTGTACGGGTGGAAACACTAGGGGGAGCAGTGGCCACAGAAAGGAAGACAGGAAAAAGAGACAAGGGGGGTAGAAATGTAGATTTGTTGAAGAAACAAAATGTTATTTTTGGTCATTCATGTAAAGGATGATATCTGAGGTTGATACCATCGGTTGTACTTAAACAGGCCTTTAGTCTGACAGCTTGGTAGCTATGTAGACATGTTGATGGGATTTAGCCTCTGGCCTGAGAGAGCGAGGCAGCTGGAGTTTCTGGTGGACTGACAGCCAAGGGACTGGAGAACCCTACTGATGTGCTTTAGTAGACATATTTATAATTGATTTTTTGGAGCTGTGATCCAGAAACAGCTGTGGATCTTACAGACATTTACAGACGTGTGTGCATGCTGTTGTTGTTATCAGACTTGTTTTTGGTAAATATATAAGCTCGAACTCCTGAGTCGCGTTCCAAATTACAGCAGCAAAGAGAACCAAACATCACACCCTTGAATCGAGTTATCACACAGCTTGTGCTCTTTATAGTCTGTTGTGATAACTGTTACTATGGAAAATGTTTTTTATTTGTATTAAGTCTTGTCTGTTATCTGTCTTTTTATTATGGACAGGGATATTATGCTTGCTTTTGAAAAACAAATGTAAATAATGTATATTTTTCTACAAAAAGACTCAAAAAGCACTCACTAGTGGATAGCACTTAATGATGTATTTATATTTTTGAAAAAATCGTATTTATTTTATTGCATTTTTGTAGGAAATAGAGGTTTACAAACACTAATGTTTGGTGTCTATGTTTTGTATTCCGCTGCATTTTCAAAGTTGTTTTTGTCGTAATATTTTTTCTTTTTAATTTGTAGCCTGAATGTTTTCTTTGATTCCAAAGACTGACTCTGGTCTGTGGCTTGGTCCCCTTTTAGTTCAGTCCACCAGTAGCTCTTTATCTAACCTGGGGTGTTTGGTCAGAGCTGACAGTTTTTTCATTGTTCTAGTTTCTAGCTGGCAGTATGGCAGTCATGTGAACTATTATTATGCACTTGAGAGAATTTAGCCTTATTGTCTCCACACCACGTCACACTGAGGATCAAGTCCACTTGCAGGCTTCTATCAAGGCGGTCTCACCAATGTGATAACAGTTCGGTATTTTTAATCACTAATCAGTCGTGGGTCGATGGACTCACAGCCTGTTGGCAAAATTACACGTGTGAAATCCATCTAGAATCCCGTCAGTCCAAAAGGTTCGTCCCTCCCCAGACTCGGTTTATAACAAACAGGTGCCTTTATTTTAATGCCACCAACATTTCTCATATCCTAGTTGAGCCACTGATCATCGCTCACCAGCATTCGGAAATCTTTATTTTTTGATTCAGTCTTCTTGTGGTTTGCCTTAGTTGTAAATGAGCATGCCTCTTCTCCGTTACAAGCCTTCACCCCCCTGCACCGAATATTTGATTAGACTGTTGAGACAGACAGTGTGACTGAGGCCACTTACTTGCTTTGTCTTTTTAATTAATTTATTGTCGTTGCCGTTCATGCTGACTCTGTTACCACCTTAAGGCCGTTAGCAGTTACTCCCATTCTTGACCCACACCTGGTTTGCACTTTAGCTGTGACACAGGCACTGAATAGAAAAGGAAAACACAGCTCCCTCTCCAGACAGACAAATGCAACTTCTATGCTGAAACCAGAAGCACAGAGAGTTTGTAAATTACACCCTGAGTTTAGTCAGCCTAGAGTTGGTCTTGATGACTCCTGAAAGTGGTGTTTGAGGCTGTAGTAAAGTGCACTTGACTCTTTTCTGCAACAAAGTGAAGGCAGGGACCACACCAGCAGCCCTTTCCTTCCTGAAGGTACACTGTGTGCACCTCTCGGCTGTGTCCCGTCAGGTGTTGAGGCCCCTCCACCTTCGCTGATGGTCCAGCCTTGTGGTTGTGCAGCTGCACCTACACTGGGCTCGCTGGTTTCTGCTGCTAAGGTCAACAATGAATGTATATTCCTCCTCCACATCACCAGGCTTGATGTGATGATGTTGATACTTTGTCAGCTACGTTTGTTTTCAGTTGTTGTTTCAATATCCCTGGTAGATATGGAAGATGTGTAGATATGACCTCAAACCGGGCAGCAGCAGTTTCATTTCAGCACCAGGACTCATACTGATGTGTGAAGAGCAGTTTGTCTGCAGGACAACAGGTTTTTACTGGATTAGCTCCCAACAGTTCACATGCTAGCATCAGTGATAACACGTTTACTGATGCCAAGGGCTCTGTCTTTGACTCACTTCTCCAGATCCACTTCTGCATTTTCAGGGTCAGAAGGTTCAGTCAACAATAAATCATTTATTTCACAGTTTTAAACTGCATATGTACAATAAGGAAATGGTCTCTGTTGTTTCTTTGGACTTTGTTCTACCACGCCACAGCAGTGGCCCTCCTCCGTCATTATCTGTAATTATAGTATAAATACATAACAATATTATACGGAAACATGCATAGTAATTTCTTGTACTTTAGTATCTATACAATATATGGAATGGACAGACAAACTTAGTTACAGTAGCAAAACAGCAGATTTATAATGGTTAATAGCAACGTTTCAATGTACTCTATAATGGTTTTGTGTTACAGTACTATCAGATGAAACTAACGTGCATCATTCTTTTGTATATTGATATCCAGTACCAATTTTGCTGTGCCTGTGAGTGCTCCTTCACCAGCAAGGAGCATTGCAGTTTTTCTTTTTATTTTCTGGGAAGGAACGGTTTTTATGTGATGAGAACTGTAACTGTATTAATGTGGTTGTGAACTTTTTGAGGTCAGCTATTTGTTTTTTTGTTTTTTTTTCCTGGTTGTTGTAGTGAATGTTTTTTCTGTTTTTACTTTGTACGTTTTAACAGGGACTTTTTAGACAGCTTACTTGATGTGGTATAAATTAAGAGTTTGGTTTGTGGAGACCGATTGGGAGTTTTAAAGATCGCATCAAAATGGTGTTTTTCATTTTGGAAACCTCTCACATCTCCCTCATCACCAGTCTCTTCTCCGAAGCTTTGGTTGTACTTTATCCTGTACTGTTTTTATAGAAAGTCATAATGCTGATGTTGAAAACGTTTAATTTATTTATTTTGTGCAACATCAACCCTGAATCGCTCTTTTACAAGTCATGGTGTGGGAGCGATTGAACGCATTCTTAACAAGTATTTGTAATTTTCAAATTGTTTCTCGTGTACTAAAGTTATCAGCCTAGGATGGGATGTGGTGTCACAGATGGAGCGGATGTATGATGTGCTGCAAGAGGGATCGTGGATCAAGAACAGGCTTGTTTCTTATGCCTTGAATATTCTTATGCCTTTGTCTTATCAATATTCCTCCGGCTCTCTGTAACAACAGTATTCATGAGTTCAACAGTCATATTTTCTCCAGTTTTGACAGTGTTCTTCAACACACATCAACGAAATGAAGGAAAACCACCACAGTGAAAATAAACCACAAACTACTTGGTTGAATGTATAATTAGGAAACAAAGTTGTACATACGTGTAAAAAGAAAAATTTCTAATCATGTTTATTTTCTATGCACATTTTTTTATTTAAGTGATAGTTTAAATAATAAACATGTCTCCTTTACTCTGTTTTGTCTCTTGGCTGGTTTCCTGTTTGGGTTTAGAGGCTTTTAAAGTTTGTAGCTGTTCTCGAGCTTTCAGTCAGTTCACATGATCCTTATGAGCAGATGGAGGTTTGCTTAAATCAAACTTACGTGTGTGAATAGATCATAAGAATAGCATCCAGAATAGCTACTGAATGGTTTATCATGAATCTTCTTCATTGAAGGTAAGTACACATAGTTTTAGGGCTGCAGTGATGATGTACATATGGTTTTTATATATATGAGAGATGAGATGCTGTCATCCAAAGCAACTTTTTTTTCTCTTTATATTTCACCCATAGGCCAAATCATACGCAGTCATGGAATTAATTTCCACTGCTATGCAGATGACACGCAGCTGTACATGCCTGTGAGGACTGATGATCTTTCTGAGATTACTAAACTGGAGTCTTGTTTAGCTGCTTTGAAAAGCTGGATGTCACAGAATTTTCTACTCCTAAATTCTGACAAAACAGAAATGCTGGTTATTGGTCCGCCCCAACACCGTCACCAGTTTAACCAGTTAACCATTACGCTCGATAATTGTGTGATCTTGCAGAGCTTGACTGCCAAAAACCTAGGAGTTACCTTTGACCCCTTCCTGTCTTTTGAGCATCACATCAAAGATGTCTCTAAGATTGCCTTCTTTCATC
>OMLM01006445.1:0-15542 GCA_900302695.1 Helostoma temminkii | reverse complement strand
GGGAGGAAGAGAGAGAGAGAGAGAGAGAGAGAGAGAGAGAGAGACAACTACAGGAGAGAGAAGAAACAAAGTTAATAACAGGCAGTGGTGGCGAATGAGTGGATGGAGTAATCGGGAGGAGCTCAGTGTGTCGACGGGAAGTCCCCCAGCAGTCTAAATCTATAGCAGCATAACTAAGAGCTGGACTTCAGAGTCACCTGAGCCAGCTCTAACTATAAGTTTTATCAAACAGGAAAGTTTTAAGTCTAGTCTTAAAAGTAGAGACAGTCTCTGCTTCCCGAACATGAACTGGGAGCTGGTTCCACAGTAGAGGAGCTTGATAGCTAAAGGCTCTGCCTCCCATTCTACATTTGGAAACTCTGGGAACCACAAGTAGACCTGCACTCTGAGAACGAAGTGTTCTGCTGGGAAGATGTTACTATGAGGTCTTTAAGATATGAACGGGCTTGATCATTAAGTGCTTTATATGTGAGAAGAAGAATTTTGGAGGCTTTTTAGGGAGCTACTGGGACATCCTATTAGAAGGGAATTACAGGAGTCCAATCTGGAAGTAACAAATGCATGGACTAATTTTTCAGCATTACTTTGAGACAAGATGCTTCTAATTTTAGAGATAGCTATGTATTTTATGAATAAGTGGACTGTTACATTTAAAACAGCAGTCTTAAGGTTAGACAGCACACACTATAAATGTACAGCTGTTTAATGAACGTCTAAAGCTCTATGTTTAACATGTTCATTGTTTTCATTTAGGAATAGATGACAGATGCTGGAGGAGCAGATGGGTTTAGATCTTTTAGGGTGACCTTATATTATGCTCAAATGTTTCAGATTAGTAAGAATCTTGTTCGTATTTCATGGGTGAAGCTTGCATATTCAGTGATTCAGCTTAATTCAGCTTACTGATTTAAAAATAGTGAAAATAACTGTCCCTGAAATTGTGTGAATGTGTTTTCTGCCCTCTTGATGAACTTCCATTTTCAGTTGTCTGTAAACATGAAATCCGTCTATTAACACATTACGTTTTATTTGTAACTGCAAAATTGGGAATCTCCGCTGGTTGCCAGGCAACTGGTCCCACCCATTAGACAGTACAGCACATAACCCCCACTAAAACCGCAAATTATCCCTTTAACACTTGTTGGCAGACTGATATTGTTCTCTATGGACAGAGATGCATAAGCTGAATGAATGAACTAAAGTGAAATAGCAATTCAATGTGGCAATAGAAACCTGATAGTTGTTAGCGTTCTATCCAGTATTTTGTGTGCTTTTTAAATTTGTCTAAAAACTACTGATAGTGCTGAGAGCTGTGTCGTGATTACTCTGTCTTCTTTTTTAATGAGATCCATCCTGGTGTGTGCAGCCCACACACATATTCCAGCTGACCACATAAAGATGAGAGCCAAGGCCAAACAGCAATCTCCCTGAAGAGAGCTCAAAACAGATACAAACAACAGTCAGCAAAGGTTTGGCCATAGATAGTGCAGGGTATTGACTGATGGATCAATACAACTGCTTTAGCTGAGCCAGAGTCCACCTCAGTTCAATACAGCACAGTTCTATCTTCAGTCCCTGACTGGACTGATGGCAGAGATTGATTGGGAAGTATTAGTCAGTGCTGAGACAGTTTCCAAGAGGAATAGGTAACATTCGCGTCCTGTGGGAGCAGCTGCTGCATCACCTTAATTTCTCTGCTCATTTACAACATGTGCAGCTTTTTCAAAGGTTACATTTCTCTGTTTTGTTGTTAACTTTTAATAATGAACCTTCACAGTATTTTATGAGTGGTTGAGCTTGCATGCTGTTGCTAAAATCATGTAATCAGGTTAACATTCTGAGGTCTGTAGGTTGCAACTAAACTAATAATCACACCCATGCTAAATGACAAAGGAGCCGAGAAACAGACGAGAAATTACACACTTAAGAAAGATAGCTTCATTTCATTCAGCCTGAGTTTACAACTATGCTACACTTTGGATAAGCTTCATTAACATGAACATGTGGATCTTTCCATCTATCCCTTTGATAGATGTCCCCTGTCAGAGAAGAGGCTGATGCGGGTTTCTTCAAAGAGTTAACTGCATTGGTTAGCTGAGCACAGATTCACAAGACTGTAGCCACAGGCTAAACTTTGTTTGGAGTTGTGTTAAGGGTGAATTATTTCCTCATTCATTCTGTCATAGTGTGTGTAAAACAGAGCATCCAGCTGTGAGAAGGAAAGCTGTTAAGTCATTGAAAGCTATTAGTGTTTTGCCACTTTCTGCTTTTTCCCTCCAATTTCACTACCATCCCAACCCACTACATTCTGCATGACAGAGTTGTCTTTATTGGCAACACTCGGAGGCAGTGATCCATATGGTCTCCATATAGTGCAGTGTAAAGTAACAGGTCAAGGTGAGAGTGGAGGATGAGCCTGTAAAGCGTTTGTCTTCATCATCATGTTGGATTTGTTTCATACCTCAAAGTCAGCAGTGACATTTTGATCACTTGCCTGCAGCTGCCACTATTCCAAGGTGGAATAACTTACACTGAAATCATTTTTCACAGAGAGTAGGATTCCTCTTGTACAGTGTAGCAGTGAGGAAAATAAGGTTGTGAAGGTTAACATGCTGTGTCAAGCTATGATGCAGGTAACTGTAGTTTGTGCGTCAGCACACAACTGTAGTTCCATTTCCAAGAACCTTCTCTTTTAACTAAATCTTCCAACATCAATATTACTATTCTAGTAATAAAATAATTAACATACTAGATTTACAGAACTGATTTGTACACATGAGAGTTAATTACATTTGTGGTGATAAATGATTTTTGGTGATAAATGTGTGATAAATAATGACCATTTATTTGAAGCTGCACCTAATTCACCACCTAATATGTCATTTTATTACCTGTAAGTCAGCTGACACAAAAATAATCAGTAAAACTATTTCTGGACATATAATCAATGGACACAGCTACCAATCAAATCTCTGAGTATGCTACTCATTTAGCAACACTTGGTCTGCAGTCTGCAGCTTGTCAGAAATGATGATATCTGGACCAACAGTCAGAATTAATCACAAAGGACATTTTCATTCATTCATGAGAATGATTAGAGCAGCCTTTAGTTCATTAGAGCAGGTGTTGTAGAATCTACAGAGATAAGAGCAAGGTCAAAGCTCTACCCTCTACTTCACTGCACCACCACTGTCCCTGTCCCTTCCGTAGCGCTTCACATCACTCAAAGATGACAATCTAATGAAAGATCCTTGTACTTCAAATGCATTCTGCCAAATAGCTATTAAAATGCCCTACACTGTGTGATTGCCTTTCAGACAGGAGGAAATTGAAGGAGGCAGTAGATTGGTCCAGAGGATTAAAATGGTTGAGGGGTTGATTAGATAGCAGCAGCCTGTTGAGATCTCATTGACCAAAGCAAAGGACATACTGGCAGGTCTGCTGCATGAATATCCACATTATGCTTTCCAGTTCTTGTCCTGCTGCATGTTTAGCAGATTTTTCATCATAGATTTATGTTTCATGTGCTCATCCATTGCAACAAGTACTGTACACACAAGGTAAAATAGCTACATTGTATCAAACCAACAGCTTCTGTTTGCTCCATGGACCTTGAATTTGTTTAGCCAGATTTAAAGGTGAATTCAAGTCATTTAATAGTGTCCCATTAGAAAGCTCATAGTTTTTAACTATAATCCAGTTATAGCATGATGCATTTGTCAGTGAAGTCAGATGTATTATTCAAAAGGTTCAGACATGTCTTAACGGGATGTACTATTTTGTTGCGTGTTGTGTGTTAACATAAAGCTTATATGTGCAGGTGTTGGGCTTTTACAGCTTTAATATTTATATTTAGGTAATATTCATTGAGAATTCTCTAAATAAAATAACAGTGTTTTGTCATTTATTGTAAATACATTTTATTGATTCAAATACAACAAATCACAAATAAAAATAAAATAATATGAATTGATAATTTATGGTAAATGCACTGATATAATACGCATAGTCAGTTATGCTGTCCACTGTCTGTGTGAGAGCACAGCAGCAATTTTCTCTTTTATAAAATGTTTTGCCAGAACCTAATTCACATCTCTGAGATGTGGGATTCAGCATGAATATTTATAATTTACAGCATCTATAATTAATTACATATCTCATAAGTCAATCACAGTTATCCAAGTTATTCAAGGATATAACTGGGCAAAATGCCACAACCACAACCTTTGGAGACAGCCCTGAATGAAACAGACACAATGCTCATAAACAGGATATAAAGTTAGGTATAAAGGAGAAAATGGTTATAAAAACTGGTAGAAAGTGGTGTTGTACTCAGTCATCTTTGTCAGTTGAAACTGCTTGCAACTACAGAGAAATGAGGATCTCCCAAATCATACTTATATATTTCAGAATAATTTAGATGTAGTGACCTGTATATTAGGCATGTGCATTTTGACACACTGTTGTTAACAACAACAAAACCTCTCAGGCTTAAGATTTGTGCTTAATCTTTATACTCGCATATTAGCTTTTTTTCTCTCAGTGTTTTCATGCACCACATTTCGTCTCTAGCCTCCATTATTGCACCAACCTTCTTTGCAGGCTATGTTCTCTCAACTCCAGAATCTCATTGACTTAACAGCCCTAAAACTCTAAAACTGATGGGCTCTAGCCTTCACTGCAAGCTTACATCTCTTTGGCCTCTGGCACCCTGCTAACTTTCATCACATGCGAACATCTCACACCCCTAAGACCTCTAACCTTCATTACAGGCTGAATTCAATTCTTCTCCTTTGGCATATGCTAACAGCTAACTCTCAAGCTAGTGTAGCAAGTTTGATCCTTGTTTATTCTAAATAAAGGGACTTTGCCCTTTAAGCAACTAGAAGGTTTGTAATTAAAACATCTATTATTAAACATTGTTTTACAAACATTCTAGATTTCATTTTTGTTTTGAAAAAATATTTTTTCTAAACACTACACTACCCTCTGAAGTTATATGCTACAACCAACAGCAGCCCTCAGTTCCAGCCAGCAGGCAGGCGTGAATTCTCATATGATAATGAGGATTTACTGAGAATGAAGTGAGACATAAGTTTAGCAGAATTCATAGCAGATCAGTTGACATCTTCTACAGAGACCACTGGTGGTTCTTTGGCCTCCTGGTTCGAGAGGCATTGCAGAACACCATATCTGTTAAAACTCCCCTGTTGCACACTAAACCAGGCCAATCTCCCTTTCATCTGTAGAAAAGCTGCTCTCTCCCTCCTGACCCCAGTGTTTACACTCAGACAGCGAGCATCTCAGTGAACAGCAGTCACACAGTATTGAGTAAAACAGCCTCCTATCTCTGTCACTGCCAAGGAATGAGTCTATTCTATGTTTTTTTATTTTATTTGTCTGTTCTCTCAGAGGCAATGATCTACTAATTTAACTGCTTATCCATGTTTTTCTGTAATCACTTCAATACCAACATGTTAAATGAACTTAGGAAATTACTTTTGTCAGACATAGTCTGAACTTAACTTCAAAACTCTAAAAGTAGAACATAAATAAAACCAACCAATCATTAAATGAATGATCACTTAATGTTCATATCAACTTGTTGTATTATTTAATTATAAACTGGTGACATCAATTCTTCTTGAGATCTTAAGTAGTGTATTTTTGTCTTGTTAGATGAACAACTGTCGTTAACTACAGAATCCTGTGGCTCTACTGTGACAGTTAGTCCAGCAGAAACAGTACACTGTGTTCTTCCCTCTGGGCTTGTTAGTTATTAAAGCAGGCAGAAGTGATCTTTCACCAGACACTGAAAGAGACAAAAGGATGCAAACAAACAAAATGTAACATATGATGTCTCAAAGAATAAACAAAAGTGGATAAGAAAAACTGAATGCAATATGAGGTCACAATGAATAAACACAGTAATGTCACAATGAACTAACACAATGTTGTAATTATTAAACCAAATGTAGTGATGTACATGACATCATTATTGTGACAACATATTATGTACATGACATGATAAATCCATAAAATGTTGTCACAGTGTTGGTACAACAGCAGCTCTGTTGTTCCATGTGTGTCTACACAGGAACCTACAGGGACTGTATTAAGAGGTAGGTCATTCACTGGTGGGGAACTCTCGTCCCATGTCATGCAAGATGTTTTGCTAATGAGTGAAACATTAAGTTTATTAAGTGAAACCAAGTTGCAAGAGGGTGGTTGGGACGTATGGCAGAGTATAATATACTTCGTACTACTTTGTATTTAAATTTAAATGCAGATGTTATGTGTGAAATGACTTTTAGATTTTCCTCTATTAATTCAGCCCACAATCAAACTGATATTTTCTTACTCTGTATGACACTGTCATCTCTATGTGCTGCATCTTTTTTTAATAATTTTACTTTTATTTATTTATTTATTTATTCTGTTTAGACCTGTGTAGTCTGTTGGCCATCATTTATTCTGTTGCTATAATATGACAAACCTATGTTTTTATTGCCTTTGATGTGTTTAAATTGCAAAAATATTAAATATGAATGAAATCTCCACTAGTTTGGGAAGATTACCTCATAGGAGCAGAGAGACATGCAGAAGCACTTCATCGGGCCATGAGAGAGTTGATACTATGTTCTAAGTCCTTTAAAGTGGGCAATGGTGTGAAAAACATGCAGTAACACTGCACTGGGTTGTTCTTCACTCTTTGTTACATGGCTGAACATGTTTAAAACACAGGACAGTGCAGCAGCAGTGCCAATCTGGCCAGCTTAAGTATGAAATTTGTATTTTGTCATCGACCTTCATGTGCATTCTTGTGCATGCAAATATAAACAAAACAAGGACCCACTCAAAGTAGCGCTGCTCTATAGCTCTACACTACATGGTGCCTTTAAATCTTTTTTTTGATGCCATTTAAATTTGTCTTAGTATTTGGAATGTTTAAATCTACTGCGTCAAAAATTTTAACTCAAATATTTTTGTTCACAAATTTTGGCCTCTATTCCATAGAACACAAATGTGTTTCTGGCAGGATGCACATATGCAGGCGAACAGCAGACCGTTACACCAGTCTCTCCCTCCACTCTGTGTCCAGGCTGAAGATTTGAGGCGTATGTTTGTGGCTCAGTTAGGCCTTTTAGATGTGTACAGTGTAGCACTGTTCTCTCCAGTGGGGCTTTTTCTGATGTGGGCTTTTTTAAAATTTTTACTTTACGTGGGCCATGCAGCTATCAGCTCGGCACAGCCCTGCATATAAGGCCTTTGATCCACTGTTTTAAGATACACACTCATGCATACTCCCACGCACGCAAATAAACATGTAAACCTGACCGAGCGCAGTGCAGGTACACACACTTTTCTACACAGGCTCCTTCTTGCCCTTGACTTTTCACTTGACTAGAAACGTTCTCTTCTTCAGCCTGTAAAGCTTGCTTTAGGATTCTTTGTACATAAATAAAAACTAAAATAACAGATTTTTTTTTTCTGTTCTGACGATCCCTGGTGATTATGCCACAAGGAAAGTTTGAGGGATGGCTAAAGAGAGTGAATCTGTCGGACTGAACTAAAAGCACAGTGTTAATAAATCTACCTCTGGTAGTGGAGAGGGGGCTGGTTTCAGTTGTTGTTCAGAAGATCTGAATACATAAGCCATTCGTAAGACATATACAAATTTGTGAATAGTTACTAATAGTTAATAATTACTTAGAAGACAGTAAGGATCCTGAAAACATATTACTAGGAGATGGAGGCAGGCACCCTTATATGTTCTTCTTCATACAAGGATATCCATATTCATATAGTATATCATGTATTTGGGCACACACAGGACTACTGGAAATATTTTTGCATCCACTGTCATATAATTCTCAACATGCAAAGCTTTGATATGAGACCATAAAGTGAAAATTACATCTGTGCAGCATCAGCACAACAAGCGTCTTTAATGTTTTAAAAGCCATTTTTGTAATCACTTTAGGAAATCATGCTGTTAACATGGATTACTGTCGACAGTTATAGCCCATAGCATACGCAAAGCAGACATTTGTATAGTGCCGCTTGACTCACTAGGAAATTTTTAAGATATCATCTTGGATTTGCTTTCTATGCTATATCCAACATGTGGTCACTGTGCTTTTCGGGTTATTGCAGAGATAAGTCACTAACTGTTTATAATTCCAGAGAGGATGAGGTCACATCTTATAACAAAGAAACACTAATCCTGCAGCTGACTCAGGGACTTTTTCACTGCCATTAAATCTATTCATATTAATTGATTAGTGTAGCTTTAAAAGATGATAAATTAACACTAGTTAAAGGTTTCTGTTTTACATTAAGTTTTTAATCTTTCACCTACAGTTGCCACTGAACAGAACCTTTGGGCCAACCATCACTACGATAACTGAGAATCTTCACAGACATCATTCTGTTTTACGGTTTAAACAGTGAACTATTGATGCTACACAGACAGTATACAGCCATTGGATCTATAATTAGTAGTTTTAGAGTTAATTATTAAAATGTTAATTATTAGCTTTTAAAATTTCTGTATTCAAAGGATACAATATCTGCTACTGATCCTGTCACTGAACATAGGCTGACTGGTAAACTCAAAGCTTTGCCTTCAGGCCAGAATGGTCTGGTACAATGTCTGCATTGCTGGTTAAGCTGAAGAAAAGCCCTAGAGATAAGAGTTGCAAAGCTGAGGGGTCAAAAATGATAGGGATCCTACAATTCATATAGCTTTGAATAGTTGCAAGATAGTTACTCAATTGGGAAAAGCAAGATTTAGCTGCAAAATCAGATCAGTACTACTATCAAGAACAATTTAAGTAAACAGTTAGCTAACACTAATTAACTATCTTAATATCCTTATCTGTAAAGTTGCTTGATCGTAACAAACTAAAATATTGTAAAACACAATGTCAATAGATGTTTAGGAGAATAATAGATGGCATAATCCTAGCTGATTTCAATTTGCTACCAGTGAAAATTTGTTGAAAAATAGCTAGCTCAACAGTGCCACCGCTACTTGTTCCTCATGTGTGGAACTTTTGAAGTTTCTGTGGTCGGCCTGTTCTATTTGCATTAATGGAGATGTTGTCACTCTCCTTCTAAATCCACCCTGGCTAGAAACAAATATCGACTTTGTTGCAGAGCAACTATGCTCATATTATTTGTCCTGAAGTGTCTAGATGTCTAGGTGTATTTTGACACCTATTTTGACAAGGCTATGAGAAGGATAAAGAGTGGAAAGGCTGTTGGTAGCTGTGGTACTGCATGAGGTTGTCAGAAGTGGCAGAGAAGTATGTCAGAGTAGTTCAGGATATGTGTGAGAGGAGTATGACAGAAGTGAGATGTGCTGTAGGTCAGACAGAGGAGTTCAAGGTGGAAGTTAGGATACACCAAGGATTGGCTTTGAGTCCTTTCTTGTTTTGCTATGGTGAAGGACAGGCTGACAGAGACGAGGTCAGAAAGGAATCTCCTTGGACAATGAGGTTTGCAGATGACATTGTGATTTGTAGTGAGAGCAGAGAGCAGGTAGAGGAACCCCAATGGAGAGGGGGAGGTTTGCTCTGGAAAGAAGAGGAATGAACATCAGTTGGAGTAAGACAGAATACATGTGTATGAACAAGACAGAAGTAGAACAGTGAGGTTACAGGGGGCTCAGGTCAAAAAGGTGCAGGAGTTTAAGTACTTGGGGTCAACAGTCCACTGTGACGGGGAGTGTGGAAAAGAGGTGAAGAGGCAAGTGCAGGCAGGTTGGGGTGGGTGGAGAAAAGTGTTGTGTGACAGAAGAGTGTCAGCTATGTTGTATGGGTTAGAGACTGTAGCAGTCTCAGACAAGACAAGAGACAGAGATGGCAGAAGCAGAGATGAAGATGTTGAGGGTGAGGATGGACAGGATTAGGAACCAGCACATCAGAGGGACAGCTCAGGTTGGCTGTGTTAGGGACACAGGAGGGATGTTGTTGGAGATGGAGCTGCCAGGAAAGAGGTCAAGAAGAAGGTCAAAGAGGAGAAATATGCATGTGATAAAAAAGGACATGAGAGTAGAGGATACCCAGGATAGAGTTAGGTGGTAAGAGATGATTCGCTGTGGCAACCCCTGATGGAAACAGCCGAAAGTTGAAGAAGAAGAAAAAGGTGGTGTAGACAAAATTTATTTTCTTCTTTGTTGAGTATTGATTGGTGCCACCTGTGGCCAATATGAACTGACTGCCAGCCAGTGGCACAGTGGTGCAGCAGTTAAAATACTGTTTTAGGACAAAGAAGCCATGGGCATTTAACAGATACATTAGAAAACAAAGAGGGAGAGAACACATTCAGAAAAACAGGCTGGAGTAGACACCTTTTCCTGGCATCCAGAGGGTGTCATAGAAACCTAAAATATGGCACACACAAGAAGAGGGTTCATGGTGGCAGTGTAAGATGGACAGAGGCCATGGCCATGGGGTAGGGAAGGATCGCCTGGAAGAGGCAAACCATAAGAGTCAGAGTACAATTTCCTGTGTAGGGACACTCTGTCCACAAATGTGTGAGTAACTGTGGTAAACAACTATATTGTTGTAGTGTAAGAGTGTGTTTCAGGTTTGTGTTCAGTTGCTTCCTATTTGTTATGTTGACTCCTGGCATGTGGTGCATGGCACAGAGAGACAGATGATGAGACATGGACCAAAGACTGCTGGACATTTGAGTTTCAGTAGCTTTGGCGATGTTTGTCAGCAACTCTGGGAGTGGTACATTTCTGTTTTGACTTCAGTTTGTGTTTGTGTGACACGTTTCCCACATCCTTAAAAACTACAAATGCTGTTTTATTCAAACTGATATACACAAATTAAGCATGACATTGTGGCCACCTGTACAATCCACTGCAATTCAATACAACAGCTCTGCCATGAATTATATATTTAGAAGGTTATAATTTTTCAATTTTTAAGTTGAAACTGTCAGAAATGTGATAATTCTACTACATGTGCATTATTAAGGTTTTTCCGGTTGGTGGAGTCATACTGGAGTACGTTATGTTAAGAGGTGTCTAATGTTTCTTTTTTACATCACTGAGGGGTCCAAACTTTAGAGACACATCCTAAAAACTGAAAAATTACAACTTTCTAACTGTAGAATTCATGGCAGAGCTGTTGTATTGGATTGTATTAGACTGTACATAACGTTATACCTGTTCGGTGTAAAACTGATATGACCAATGCAACATGCAACGTTAGTGTACCCTCTGTAAATTCACAGTGCCACTGTCATAAAGAGAACCATAACTCCTTAACCTACCTGCTTCAGAACATTACTACTGGTATACATTTGTCACTGAAATAAAGAAATATGCTTATTATAATTGAAATAGTTGTAACCAGTGGTTAGCCACACCCACAGAGGTGACGTGGCTCAAACTATGGGATACACAAATCTCCCTCTTCCTCCTCCTGTTTACTTTGCTCTCTGGCAAGATAAATGCTCCAGCTGCAAGTTGGGTGAAACCAGATGAATCAACTGGGAGATTACTGGGAGATCGAACCAGTCAGGAGCAGCCATTGCTGCTTTGTTTTAATGTTTTTTTTATGTTGTTTTCTTTTTCGTTTTTATTACATTACTGAAAATAAATGTAAGTTCCTTTTTATGTTTTTTACACTTTAAGGTTGCCACTCAAAAAAGTTTCATAATTTGTCCGTCTCCAGTTTCAAGAGTAGTTTGTCCTGAATTAATCTTAGGATAAATAAGGTGTGAGAGCTAAGACAAGTTGAGGACAAAAGGTTTTGATGTCAGTACTCTAAGAATAAAAAGCTGGTTTAATTCTCAGGTGACAAAGGAGACTCTATTGTGCAATAGGCAGTTTATTCAGAAGAGTAAAAAATCCTGGTAATGATCCACAAGTAGATTTGGATTTCTAAAAATAATACTTACGTTAATCTCTATCCCTCATCACAGTCACAATTCTACTGTAATTAAAACTGGAACTTTGGGAACCCTTTGGATGAGATGGAAATGGTGTGTGCACCTATTGCCCTGGTTAACAGCAGTTTTGGGAGAATAGGTGTGAATAAATGGTCCTGTGGTCAGACCACAACCTGGTGAACCTCCCATAGTATATAACTCTGGTTCAGAGGCAGCCAGCCACTGGTAAAACTGTTAAGAGGTGGTCAGATGGGGCCAGTGCTGCCCTGTAAGAATGCTTTGAGGCCACAGACTGAGATGCTCTTTTTGAGCCCCTCAGTGGGGACATGATGCCCTGGGTCTGGCAACAGGGAGGCAGCAAAGGGTGTTCAGAGATCAAGGAGGGGACAGAAGATTACAGGAAGAAATTGGACCCCCTCCAGTTTGCATACCAGCCTCAAATTCGAGTGATTGCCATCATCCACCTGCTTCACTGCATCTACACCCACCTAGACAAACCAGGGAGCTAAGTGAGGATTATGTTTTTTGATTTTTTGATTTTAATTGCATTCAACACCATCCTGCACTGCTTGGTGAGAATGAAAAAAGATGCAGGTAAATACATCTATAGTTCTGTTGATTATGGACTACCTCACTGACCGCCCTCAGTATGACAGTTCTGTCTCCTTTCCTCTTCACCCTGTACACCTCAGACTTTAGGTACTTAGAGTCATGTCACCTTCAGAAGTTCTCTGTTGACTGTGTGATGTCTCCACCCTGAATACATCCTACATCAGAGTACAACTGAGTAGTGGACAGTTTTGTGGACTGGTATGGGCTGAACCATCTCCAACTCAATGTAAATAAAACAAAATAACTGGTTAAGGACCCCATAAAATCCAGTACTCCTGTCACAAATACCTTTATTGTCTACTTAGACAATAAACTGGACTAGACACCACACTCTACAGCCATCTTGAGGAGGTTTAGGTCTTTCAACCATGCTGCAGATGTTCTACGAATCTGTGTCTGTGAGTCAGTGTCATCTTCTATGCTGTGGTCTGCTGGGACCAACAGGTCTGGTTCTGCTCTGGACATGGAGCTTGACCCTTTTCAAACTGTGACCAAGAGAGGGATGCTGTCTAAACCCTCTCAATCCTGGACAATCCCTCACTACCACTACAGAGGAGCACGTTCAGTCAGAGACTGATCAATATCAAGTGCTCAGCAAAGCATTACAGGAGATCCTTCCTCCCAGTGGCCATTAGACTTTACAACTCCTCCACCTACAGGGAAGGGGTAGGGGTCTGACACATCAAAAACATTATTTCATTTTATAATATATATCATTTATGTCATTATGACATTATTTATGTCAGTACTGTACAGTTTCATTACATCAATATGTTCTTTTTGTTATTTGTGTTGTAGTGGATCTTTTCCTGGGAGCAGTTTTTTCTTTTTCATTTGATCAGAGAGCAGCTATAACAGGCAAATTATTTCCCCTGTGAGATAAATAAAGTTTTTGGAATCTCTTAAGGGGTTCCTGAAAGAAAATGGGTATTTTAACCAATGCACAACTGTTTATGGATCTGTGTGATTGAAATGTGTCTCGAACATATGTGTTGGTTATGAGTGGAAATGAAAGATTACAATAAGTTGGATAAGTTTTTGTAGTTTTTTTGTCTGGTGCTTGTTAGAAAATAAACTGGAATTTACAGGATAAATCCATTTTTTTGCATATACTCTATGCCTGTGGGTATACAGAAAACATACAGCCTCAGCTTTTTCACAGACCCCTCCTGCCACACCTGTCAACAATAACCAATGCCTTTTATAGAGCTTGTGCGGTTTGCATATCAAATGGAGGTTGATGCAGTCAGCCAGTGATGCCACTAGAACCAGCATTTGTAAAGGCAGGATACCTATGCCATAATCCTCTTTGTTGACTTTAGCTTGGCATTTGACAACACTGTGCCAAAGCTTATCTAAACCTAGCTTTCTGAGCTGCTTCTGAGCCGCTATGTCTATGGATCATTAACTTCTTCATAGACAGAAGGTGTGTGAGGCTGGGAAAGTACACCTCCACTTCTCTGACCATCAGCATAGGGGCATGTGCCCTCTCCTCTCTTCTGCCGAGGATGGTAAAACACATTCTGCCATGTACCAGATCATTGTTAGATCATATTAGGACTGTTGCAAAGAATCTTGGCATTTGGTTTGACGGTAACCTAAGTTTAGAGCAATATGTCACCAACTTTGTGCAGACATGTTTTAATCACCTTAGAAATATTTTTAAAATACATTTAATTTTATATAACACATTTATAACACTGAGACTATTTATTTGTGACTTTTGACTCGCATTAGTCAAAAATCCACTAATTGGCTCCAGATTGTTGTAATGTGATCCAGATTCAACGAGCCTCCCCAGATTTTATTTAATTTTATTATTTTGTTTTTTAGTCTTTCACTGCATTTTATTCAACTTTGTGTTGTTTTTTTCTTGTTTTTATTTTTAATTGCATTACATTTTAATTGCATTGTAAAAAGTTTAGAAAAATGCTGTATAAACAGCACAACTCCACTGTTACATCATTTACATAAAAAAAAATTCAGAACATATATATTCAAACATTAGACACCTTTTACGCTATACATATCGATACACGATATGGACTAGGTGTATGAAAATACATTCCATTTCACATTTACAAAGGTAAATATATTTAAAATAACTTTTAATCATAATGTTTATCTTGAACTGAATTGAATTAAAATTGAATTGAATTGTTTGCCTCACATGGCCAGGTACTGATCAACTATAGTAGTTTCCACTGACAATGAATGGCAGCTGTTGATAACTCAGCAATTTGTCATTGGTAGTGTGAATATCCATTTGATGCGAATACAGCCAGTTCCTGTCTGTTTGTTGATGTAAAATATATATAAAATATTTTTTTACTTTCTAGATTTGGGGATATGAATCTCAGAGACAGCCTTCCCAGTCAGTTTCAGTTTGTTAATGTGACTGGTTCTGAAGCTGCTGCTGCTTGCATGCATTAAAGGATTCAAGCTTCCTTAAGAAGTGAAGTCTGCTATGTGTCTTTCTCTACACAGCCTTGTGTTTCTTTTTCAGTCCAGTCTGTTGTCGAGGTGAACTTAACAGTTAATGACGTTGTTTTTTTTTTAATTAATCAATTATTTTTTATTATTTTTTTAAGTAGTTTTGTTCATGTATGGGTAGTTTTTGTTCATCAGTTACTAAAAGATATAGTAACATATTTTTTCATCCAATGGGAAAGGTTGCATCAGGAAGTACATCCAGGATACAGGATAAGATAAAAGGGGGAAAAGAAAAAACAGTCAAGGCAGATGGCCGCCCACCTTGAGCCAGGTTCTGCTGGAGGTTTCTTCCTCCCTTAAAGAAGGAAGGGAGTTTTTCCTCTCCACTGTCGCTTAAATGCTTGCTCAAGGGGGACTTGATTGGTTTCTATAGTAACTGGTCAAGTGTTATTGTGCTGAAGTTCCTCCCTGTCTTACGCTTTTTATTTTGTGTTCTTCTTGTGATCTTTCTGTTATTATTGTCTTTCTCTCTTGTAAAGCACTTTGTAACGAATGTTTTGAAAAGTGCTCTATAAATAAAGCTA
>OMLM01006443.1:0-10166 GCA_900302695.1 Helostoma temminkii | reverse complement strand
TCTTTAATGGTTATGATTTTATTAGTAAAGAAATTCATAAAGTCATTGCTATTAAGAGTTAAAGGAATACTGGGCTCAATAGAGCCATGACTCTTTGTCAGCCTGTATTTTTATTTTCTTCTTTTAACGATAAATAATATGTCAATCTTTCCTTATGGAGGGCTTTTTTAAACTATCTTTGCAGACTAATAAAATTTCAACCGAATTAGTGGAACGCCATCTCCTTTGCAGCTTTCTTCTCTGCTTTAAGCTATAGATTTGTGAATTATACCACTGCGCTATCCTCTTCTGATTCACTACCTTCTTTTTCAGAGGGGCAACAGTATCAAGGACTGTATGCTGTGAAGCTGCAGCATTATCTACAAGATAATGGACCTGTAATGGAGTTAAAGGTTGGGTGTGATGTCACTGTTTAGTTTAGTGAGGTATTGTAGTTCTAATAACAATAATGCTTGATTGTCCACAAATGGAGAAAACAAAGGTTCAAAGGTTCTTTTGATATAATCTCTAGTCTGCACAGTGGACAACCTTTATTCTTAGACCTCTGAATAAGATGGAGGGGGCTGGAGACAGGGAATACAGACTACAGCACAGACGAGTTTTAGGTTTTGGAACTTTATTTGTAGTTTGGTACATAAAACAGTTTGGTCTTGATGCAAAATAAAATTTCTGACCCATAATGCAAAATTCATTTTAGTACATTAGAGAGTAAAGTACGGTAATATAATCATATTATTATTATTATGGCACATCTTCTTTCTATCACTATATTCGCTGACTAGGGTTGCTGAACAAATTAGCAAACAACTGACAGTTTACTATGTAGAATAATATCACAAGATGTTAAGTTTAAGCTGGAAGTTTTGTAGGAGTTTTCATCCCAAATGCAGTTGAACAATATTTTACAGTACGAGTCAGTCAGAATTCAGTGAAGCATTCATTTTGTTATTTTAGAAAATTTATGTGAAGAAACTCAGAAAACTAATTAAAATGTGTGTTGAAATTTGTAATTGGTTGGAGTGTGATGAAGCAGACAAGCCTAAACAGCATCAGTACTGAGCTGTTTGGCTAAATGTGCTACATGATACTACAACGAGATCTTCTCCTTTCAGCTTGATCCCTGGCCATCCTGTTATAATGTTCCTGTAATCTCTGTTGTTCTGCTTGAACTTCTCTACTATGTTGTGTTTGTAACTGACTCCTCATATTTTGCATCTCCCTCTCTCGCCTCTCTCTCTCTTTCTCTCTGCTTCTCTCTCTTCTCTCTCCCTCCTTCTCTCCTCATTCATCTCCTGCTTCTCCCTCTTCCTCTCCTCCTCTCTCTCTTTCCTCTCCCTCTCTCTCTCAGCCTCTAGTTAGTCATTAATTCATTTTCATATTTTTCCTGTAGTTTTCTCTTCATTTCTTCTTGTTCTCTGCGTTTTTGCTCTTCTTTCTCTTTCAGGATTTGTTGTTTCTCCCTTTCGATTGCCCTCTCAGCCTCTTGGAACATCTTGTTGGTGTAGTGACTTCCTCCGTTCCTCTGGACTATATTTCTGATCTTCTGGAGCAGCTCAGTGACTTGAGAGTGATCCTTCAGCTGATTATTGAAGACATGGTACTGACCGTTACATCTTTTCACAAGTTCCTGCAGGTCTGAGCTCTCTTCCAGGAACTCTTCAATGGTTCCTTCAATAAGGTCTCCACCAGTAAATAGAACCATACTGTATCTGTCTGCAGCCTGACCAAAGATTTCTTGAATTTTTTGCACCGTCTGCTTTTCCTCTTCAGTAAATCTGCCCAGTCTGATGATCACCAGGAAGATGTGGGGTCCAGGAGCAGCGAATGAGATGCACTGGTTAATATGTTTTTGTGTTTGTTCCTTGTTAAACCTGGTGTCAAACAGACCTGGAGTGTCAATGACAGCAACCTGCTGTTTATGCTTTGCCCTTAGAACAGTCTACAGTCATAGACTTAGCACTGAACTTTGACACAAAGCATTCTCGACCCAGAATGGTGTTTCCAGTGGCACTCTTCCCAATCCCGGTCTTTCCCACCATCACTATCTTCAGCACTTCATCGTTTGTTCTGATAGATCCTGTGGAGAAGAATGATGACAAGAAAAGAACAGAATCAACAACTAGTTGTACAGTTGATTTGTTAAAGGTTTGCATGTACTAAGTCTCATACAAACTTTATAACACTCCCAAAAAATGGCACAAGCTGATTTACTAAGGCTGTGCACTGAGAACTTTCAAAGGAGCAAAATAGCACAAGCTGTGGATTTTGTACCTTGACCTTCATAAATGTGGTGTTTTTGCCCATGTGCACAAAATACAGGGAGGAAAAAATGTAAATACACATGTAATGTGATTTATTAAGCCTGCAGTCGCTGAGACTGTTTTAATTTAATATCATCTATCTAATGATCCAGTGTTGGAGATGTTGGGTGCGCTACATACTTTGGTGCATTCATGAACCATACCCCCAAAATGAGTCACTGTGCCCCTCAACCATAGGCTAAACATTTGAACTGTTACTAATTAAAGCATATCATTTTGCTTTAAATTTCTGGTGCATCCACAGTAAAATGCAAGAATTCATTTTTCGCTAAAAAAAAAGACCACAGGAACACAATGTGCTACATAATGTTCTGTTTTGATCGGTGCCATTTTGGGAGGTTTTGACAGTATTTCTTTGAAAAGCAAGTCATAATTTTGACTCACTGTGTAGTTTCTAGTTTTCGTGCACCTAGGACACACTACATGAGAACAAATATGACTTTTGTGCAGTTGCTGGTTTCCCGACACTCATAGGAGCCATCTTTCCATAGTGTTTGTTCTTGTAATAATGAGATTTATTTATTTTTTGTGTAGATTAGTAAAGTGATTATTAGCCCTTTTCCACTTTAAAGTCAGATTAACATATTTAAACCATTTAAATTGATTGCCTTAAATATAACAATAGTATAATAACAATTAACTTGTTTGCTAAACTTAAGCACAGCTAAACATGACTTTCCATTTCCTTCACACTCCATGGTCATGGTTCTAGTAACCACACTAATAATACAAAACTACCATACCATATCAACTAAATTAGTTTGCTACCCCTCCCATCTGTCTTTCACTGCTGTCCCAACGGTGTGAAATGTACGTCACTGCTAAAGCAGAGGTTGTTCTAAAATCAGGTAGAGATAGAACAGGGTATGAATTGTGCCATTGTGCCTGGACCCTGCTAATACTGGCTTATAATAGTTCTTTTTTTAAAAATAATAATAAATGCTTCATTGATCTCCTTGGGGAAGACCGAAAATATAACCTGTCAGCTCTCTGGTTGAAAGACAACTGCCCTACCAATTGAGCTACATACTTAATACATATAGGTACAGTTCACTGCATTACTGCCTCCCGCTGGTATAATAACTATTTCCTTTGTTGATTTTGTACTTGATTGTTTTAAGTTAGCATCACTCTGTTTTTTTTCCCTTCAACCAGTAAGAAGTTGATATTGTTGCTAACCAAGTAATGGTAATGGCTATCCAAGTTATTTATGTAAGTTAGGAAAGCTATTAGAATTCTGCTTAAAAAATTGATATTATAATATGACTCACCTAAGTTTGTATCCATGTTTGTATAAAAGAGTTCTGAGTGTGTCCACTGCAGCTTTGTTCTAATGGCATTGTGCACAAAGTTACATTTTTATACAGCTCAACTGGTCTCAGTGAAAGTGAAACTTAAACTTTATGGGGTTGTTTTGTTTATTGGTTAATAGATGTGGAACTAAATTAGCTTTTTCTGAATTTTAGCCCAACATACATAATCTCAGTGACAACAAGTAAAAAAACTTCTTAAGCTATTTTACTATTACTATTTTGTCATATTTTTACAGATTTATCTGGATTTTAAGCATTTAAACAAGAATGAGGTACATTTATTTTTTGTAAACTGCTCACTAAAAGATTTTCATTGATTTCACTGAACAAGTTAATTATATTTGTCAGTCAGTTCTAACAGAAGACATGATCTAAAGGATGATCATTTTGCCACATGGGACACAGCGATACAAGCCACAACTGCATCCATCCGTGTGTGTGTGTGTATACATCCAGCCTTTCAGCGACAGGCACAAAAGCCAGCATCTGTAATGGTATATGGGTGGTTTAGTGGGTGACTCAGTGTTTTATTGGGATTTTATGCGCAGCTATCAGTGCAACACTACCAGGCTTCATTAAGCATCAAGAAGAGGAGAATCGGATAACGGCAGCCACAGACTACTGAGAAGCCTTGTATTCAATAAGAAAAAAAAGGTCAATATTCCACTCCCAGAACGTACCTCATCTGTATTGTCAATTCCTAAATTATTAAAAAGTAAAGATGATGTAACGCAGTGGTGAACAAGATTAATTTTTTATTGCATTTTCAAAAGTTTTCAGGAAATGGGGTTTGTTGTTTCACTTTCATTATTTTATTTGTCTGATATCTATATCTAGGTTTATTGCTGGGACTTCCCTCTGTTAACTGTAAAACTGAAACATGTATTTCCAAGAAGTGGCAGCAGTTCTTTTAAGCTCCATTTAATATTGTGCAATAATACATTTTTATACAATGCTGTGAAAATAATTTTTCACCTTCATAAATCTTTTTATCGTTTTGCATATTTCTGACACATAAATGATTCAGATCATCAAACAACTTTTAATATTAAACAAAGATAATCTGAGTAAATACAAAATGCAGTTTTGAAATTATGATTTCATTCATTAAGGGGGAAAAAAGCTGTGCAATCCTATCTTCAGAACTTGGACAATTTGCCATAACTGATGGAACCATGAATTCTTGGGTTCACCAGAAAATCATAAAGAAAAACGTTTGGCGATCAGTTTGTGACTCCAAGTTCAAGCGCATTTCAATTCAAATTTATTTATATAGCGCCAATTTACAACTACAGTCATCTCAAGGCACTTAACAATGTAAGGTTTAAGACCTTTCAATACAGCTTAAATAATACAGAAAACCCAACAAATCCCCCTTGAGCAAACACTAGGCAACAGTGGAGAGAAAAACCCCCTTCTTAGGGAAGAAACCTCCAGCAGAACCAGGCTCAGGGTGGGCGGTCATCTGCCTTGGATTGGGGTTGGGGTGAATGTAAAGAAAGAGAGAAAAGACCAACAGGTAACAAAACAATAGCAACAACATAACACTTGGCAGGTCAGATAGGCCAGCAACTGTAGACTACTACTAGTACTAGACACCTGAAGCAGCTTTAACTATAAGCTTTATCAAAAAGGAAAGTTTTAAGCCTAGTCTTAAAAGTAGAGTGGGTGTCTGCTTCCTGAACCTGAACTGGGAGCTGTATCCACAAGAGAGGAGCTTGATAGCTAAAGGCTCTGCCTCCTATTCTACATTTGGAAACTCTGGGAACCACAAGTAGACCTAAAGTCTGAGGGCAAAGTGTCTGAATTAAGTAGTAGAAAATTGCAGGACATCCAGGCATTTATGTCTTTTAGACATTCTTGTAGGTTGGTTAATTGATTTGTTTCATTTGGTTTAAATGCTAAATAAAAGTGTCATCTGCATAGCAACGAACGTTTATAGAGTGTTTCCTTATAATGCTGCCTAGTAAAAAAAAAAAGTATCGGTCCAAGCACAGAACCCTGTTGGACTCCATAACTAACTTTTGTGTGCCGTCATGACTCATCATTAACATGAACAAACTGGAACCTATCTAACACATAAGATTTAAACCAATCTAGTGATGTTCCTTTAATCCCAATGACATGTTCCAGCCTGTGTAATAAAATGTTGTAATCTCTAGTGTGAAAAGCATTTGTGTTATGCAGCTGGAAAATAATCCAAAAACACACCAGCAAGTACACCACTTAATTGCTAAAAGAAGAATAAAGAAGAATAAAAAATGGAGTGGCCCAATCCAATTCAGATGCTGGGGCATTACAAACCGTTCATGCTGGAAACCCTCTATAGTGGCTGAATAAAAACTGTTCTGCAAAGAAGAGCCAAAGGGCAAAAATTCCTCCACAGTGATTTCAAAGACAAAATGCCATTTTTTTGGAAAGCTATTAAAAGTCTACCTTAGAACCATGCATGTAATCGTTTTTAAAGTAAATTCAGTTTTTTTATATGACGCAAATTCAAAATGAGAGTCATCTCAATCCACTTCACAGTGTAAGGTTTAAAAACACTCTCTATACGGAATTTAACAATACAACTATATGCAATTATAAACAACATACTCCCTGGGCAAGCACTAAGCAACAGTAGAGAGGAAAAACTCTTTTTTTTTTTTTGATGGGGGGTGGCCATCTGCCTTGATCGGTTGAGGTGACTGGAAAATAAGAGAACTCCACAACAGGTAACAAAACAACAACAACAAGTAACAACAAAACATTGGACAGGTTGGATGGGTCAGCAACTGCACACTGGGAACATACAGCTCCAAGGCCAGTGATGCCTTCAGAAAGGTACAGAGAGAAAGAGAAGAAGAAACACAACTAGAGGAAAGTGCAATAACACTGCTCTTTCCTCTAGCATTTTAGAAACAGTCCTAAGTTTTCAGGTAATAGGTTTTGTTGTTTCACATTCATTTGTTTAATTTAGACCTTAAATTCAATAAAATTTATATAGAGCCAAATCACAACAAAAGTCATCTCAAGGCACTTTACAATGTAAGGTTTAAGACCTTACAATACAACAACCCAACAAATCCCACCTTGAGCAAGCACATAGTTAATTCATAGTGACTTCATCATTAGATAATGGTGAGCAACAGAAACTCATGATACATCTTTGATTAAGTCATGCATTAAATCATCATTAGTCATGCATTAGTTAAACATGACTTAAATATATGGCTTATTCCATTAAGTGTCACAAAGAAATCACAGATTTCATCTTCCACTGATACCAATCTGTGACAGCAATAGCCGGGTCCAGAAGAATTATGTTTTTGGGTTGTCTGTACATCTGTACATGCCAACTCCTATGAACATGATATCTAAGGACCCTGTCTCCTAAAAATGACTAATTCCTATACACCTAAGCTGCAGTCATGATTACGTTTTTATGAGAAACAAAATTGCAACTGGATTTCTTTTTCTGTCAACATAATAACTGTTCATTCACAACCATTATATTATATATAATATATATTTAGTTGCAAATAGGGTCATACTTAACATATCTATTAAATGTCCTTTGGCAATGGTATGTTGTTCACCAAATTATCTGATCTACAACATACCTTTTTTCTGCTAAAATTTCGACTCAATTCCTGTTTATTAGTGTGACAGTTCATTTATTTACAAGATACGTTGTCTCACAACATAATTAAATTCTCTAGTAAACATAATCAAGGTTGCAGTTTAGTTGTATAGGAATGCCATTATTAGGAGACAGGATAGGGAGGGAACACTTGTTATTGACACAACTGTCCACTTGGAGTCAATGATGAATTGTTTTGCCAATTCCTTTTAATGTAATACATCACATATGTTTTGAGGATTTTTTTTCAATTTTCCACAACTGTCCACTTTGACTCAGTAATGAACAGTTTAGACTTTGGTGGTCAAAGGTCAAAGGTCACATTAAGATGTCTAGAGTTTCAGGCAGTGTCACCACTAGGGGACTCTACAGTTGGGTGTCTTATTAGACAAGATCCTAACCTGGTGCAGGTGGTCACCTGGAGTCATTTGATGAGATTTGGCAGCCAGACAGCATACTAGCATGCTGACCGATGGTGTGACCTTTAAGGTGTGACCATTTTACACTGAATCACTAGCTAATTAACTGGACGCTAGAATGTATGTGTGCATGTGAATATATTAAGTTAGTACATGCTATATAGTTTAGCTAGGTTAAATATTATACAATTTATCCCCACAGAATCATGTAAACAGTAAATGCACTAATTGGTAAAGGCATATAGTTCTACTAGTTCTGTCCTGGCATGGTTATAAACCTGCAACTTCAGCTAGAACTGATGAAGCCTGGTGAAGGTGAAATGTCTTCAGAAGTAAGAAGTAAGTCCAGTTGCTACTGAACAGAACCTTTAGGATAACCATGACCATCACAGACATCTTTCTACAATGTTTTCTTTAAACTACTAAAGGGACATTAGAGAGAGCTTTAAGTCAAACAATGCAGGCTTGGAAGTTTTTTTAATTGGCTTAATTAAATAAGTTGAGTGAACTTTAAGAAATTCATTCATTGAACTCTAAGGGTTAGGGTTAAGTACTGACAATAATAACTAACATTTTTATGTTGAATCAGCTTGGAAATGTCAACTTAGATCTTTATGACAAGTTAATGTAAAAAATATTCCACAAAATTCCTGAAGGAGAATTTACAGTGATGGTGTGTTGAAAAATTATTTCCATATTATATCATTATGATCACATCATTTCTTAAACTACAATATGTGAAATGAATTCCAGGACAATCAAAACTCATTCAGTTCATAAAAATCACTGAGCTTTGACATTTGTAACTTAGTGTGTAGGTTGAATGGACAGTTTATTATGACTTTGACAAAGGTTTAATTTTTTATATCACATCTTTATTTTTAGCTCACTTCAACACATCAGTACATTTTTGTTTTTGATTGGCATAAACTATCAGCATCATGCAACTATTGTCAACTCTCGAGTACTGTAAATCTAAACTGATTCCAATAACAGAATTATTAGTCAGCAAAAAATAAGGCCAATACATATCATACATTCTGATATGAGTAATGTTAATTGTTTAAGCTACATACTAAGTTATATTGAAACCAGTCCTGAAAAACAACACTAAATGGAATCATCAGACAATGATACGATGAGTGACTGAGCCTTTAACCTACAGTAAATTATAACTCAGCTTTAACAAATATCATCATCTTTATCGTTCATGTCACAGATCATAAAATAAATTCTGATTTTAGTTCTGTATATTCAGGCATTTCTTAATATGCTTCTGTGATTGGGGGCTTCAGGAGAGTCCCTCTGTGGTTGAACAGCCTGAATTTAGAACCACTCAAAATTTGAACAAGCTTCCAATTGCCTTTCCCAGTGATTGGAGTCCTCCCACTATCATTTTACCAGCTTGTATCAGAGGAAATAATGGATTAAACTCCTCAGCTTCGTCTCTGGCCTCGTTCTCATGCCTGAACTGGAGCCTTTGTTTTTCTGCTCTCAGTTCTCTCTCTTGTTGCTCCTTTAATTGTTGCATCCTATTTTCCATATCCCTCTCTCTTTCCTCTGTCTCTCTCTTTCTCTCTGCTTCTCTCTCCTCTCTCTCCCTCCTTCTCTCCTCATTCATCTCCTGCTTCTCCCTCTTTCTCTCCTCTTCTCTCTCTTTCCTCTCCCTCTCTCTCTCAGCCTGAAGTTGTTCATTAATTCTCTTCATCTCTTTTTCATATTTTTCCTGTAGTTTTCTTTCCATTTCCTCTTGTTCTTTTCGTATTTTCTCTTCTTTCTCTTTCAGGATTTGTTGTTTCTTCTCTTCGATTGCCCTCTCAGCCTCTTGGAACATCTCGTTGGTGTAGTGACTTCCTCCGTTCCTCTGGACTATATTTCTGATCTTCTGGAGCAGCTCAGTGACCTGAGCACCATCCTTCAGCTGATTATTGAAGACATGGTACTGACCATTACATTTGGCCACAAACTCTTGAAGTTCTAGGCTTTTACCCAAAAACTCTTCAACAGTGTGTCTTTTAAGAAGGTCTCCATGAGTAAAGAGAACCATACTGTATCTGTCTGCAGCCTGACCAAAGATTTCTTGGATCCTTTGCACTGTCTGCTTTTCCTCTTCAGTGAATCTGCCCAGTCTGATGATCACCAGGAAGATGTGGGGTCCAGGAGCAGCATATGAGATGCACTGAGTTATATCTTGAGTAGTTCTGTCTATACCAAACCTGGTGTCAAACAGACCTGGGCTGTCAATGACAGCAACCTGCTGTTTATCCACCACTGCTTTGCCCTTAGAACAGTCTACAGTCATAGACTTAGCACTGAACTTTGACACAAAGCATTTTCGACCCAGAATGGTGTTTCCAGTGGCACTTTTTCCATTCCCAGTCTTTCCCACCATCACTATCCTCAGCTCTGCATTGTTTGTTCTGATAGATCCTGTAAAGAAGCATGACAACAAGAAAAGCAAATAATCACAAGGTTGTACATACTATGT
>OMLM01006442.1:44543-62905 GCA_900302695.1 Helostoma temminkii | reverse complement strand
CTGGATCAGGACATCAGTTAACTTCTGGACAGCCTGTGGTGCTATGTGGTGTCGGTGGATGCAAATCGCATGATGTCCCAGAGGTGCTCGATTGGATTCAGGTCTGGGGAATGGGCAGACCAGTTCATAGCATCAATGCCTTCATTATGATTATGCAGGAACTGCTGACACACTCCAGCCACATGAGGCCTAGCATGGTCATGCATCAGAAGGAACCCAGGGTCCACTGTACCAGCATATGGTATTACAATAGGTCTGAGGCTCTCATCCTGGTACCTAATGACAGTCAGGGCACCTCAGGCTAGCACATAGAGGTCTGTGAGACCCTCCAAGGAAACGCCCCCCTAGACCACCACTGACCCACTGCCAAACTGGTTATGCTGGAGGATGTTGCAGGCAGCAGAATGTTCTCCACAGCTTCTCCAGACTCTGTCAGATGCTCAGTGTGAACCTGCTCTCATCCATGAAGAGCACAGGGCGCCAATAGTAAATCTGCATCCTGGTGTTCTCTGTCAAATGTCAATCGGCCTTCATGGTGTTGGGCTGTGAGCACAGGCCCCACTTGTGGATGTCAGGCCCTCATACCACTCTCATGGAGTCTGTTTCTGACAGTTTGAGCAGAAACATGCACATAAATGGCCTGCTGGAGGCCATTTTGTAGGGCTAGGGCAGTGCTCCTCCTGTTCCTCCTTGCACAAAGGAGCAGATACCGGTCCTGCTGCTGGGTTGTTGTCCTCTTACAGCTCCTTCCACGTCTTCTGGTATCTCCTCTTGACACTGTAGTGGGACACACAGCAAACCTTTCTGCCACAGTTGCAGACACCGCCTTATGCTACCTCTAGTGGTGAGGACACTGGCAAAAGTGACCAAAAATCAGCCAGAAAGGATGAGGACAGGGAAATGGTCTGTGGCCACCACCTGCAGAACCATTCCTTTATAGGGTCGTCTTGCTAATTGCCTCTAATTTCCACCTGTTGTCTGTTTCATTTGCACAACAGCAGGTGAAATTAATTCACAATCAGTGTTGCTTCATAACTGGACAGGTTGATATCCCAGAACTGTCATGGACTTATTTCAATTTACACTGAAATGATTATGTGTTCCCTTTATTTTTTTGAGCAGTGTATTTGAAGTATGCAATAACACATGTTTGCCATTTGGCCTGTGATGAGTTTAGTGGGGGGAAGTTTGCAACCAGTGATTTTCTCGTTTCAGCTGACGATGCACTGCGGCCTCTGAATATCATATGTTTTCACACTGTACCAGATGGTTATGAATGTTGTGTTCAGTGTTATAATGATGGACTCAATGATGACAGTTTAAAATAGGATCCACACTGCATGTGGCATGTTGAGCTTCAGCTGCCTGAGGACGAACATCCTCTGTTGGGCCTACTTGGCTATGGAGCATGTGGTATTGTCTTATTTAAGACACTTCAAACATCCACCAAACAAAGCATGCAGCTTTGAGGTGCTCTGTACTTACAGTCAGAGGGCAGAAGCTGTGATTTTTTTCAAGCCTCACACACCTCTCCACCATCGTTTTGATCCAGAGAGAGAGAGAGAGAGAGAGAGAGAGAGAGGTTGGTGTGGAGGAGCTCTGGCACAATGGTATTAAATGTCAAACTAAAGTCAACAACAGATGCTGGAATAGGTTCCTCTCTTCTCCAAATATTAGAGAAAGAGTGCAGTCCTACGTTGACAGACCTCTTAGCCTAATATTCAAACTGTAGGGGGATGGTTATTGCTTTTTGGGGGGTCGAGCTGAGCCTCTCAAGCTTTCAGGGCCACAAGGGTCAGAGCAACAGAACTGCGATCTGTTTCTCAGCCACTGGAACTGTGGTTGGTTTGAAAACTGGTTGTCATATCAGAGAGTCTCGAGTCTCTGCAACTGGACTTGTGCCTTGTTAGCAGTCAAAATGTTTCACTACTCATCCATGTAGCTTTTCCAGTCTGAGAAAACTTGGTTAGCTATGGGGTGGGTAAGGCATTTCTATTGTAGTTCATGATTTTATGCAAACCTTTCTGAACTGAAGATGGGATGAGATTCTCTCATCCAGCTTCTCCTTAGCTGCCTTAATTCCTTCTTTCATGCTGTACTTGTGTATAGTATTTGGGAAATTCTCATCAGGAGTTATACAAAAAAGAAAAGATGGCAAACACAAATGATTGAGCTCTCCTGCCCTATGAGATCATATTTTAAATCTGATGTTCCATGAGAAAATCTGCTTATCTTGAGTTGACCTGAATATATAGTTGGTCCCAAAGAGCAGCATTACAATTCAATGTAATATAAGTAATGACATTTAAATATCTGTTTACATTTTTATCCATGATACATGTGTACATATGTTTATGTTTGTCCTGGACAGCCAGAGACATTATATAGTTTCTCAGGCATGTGTAAGTTCATGTTCTTCATGCTGTGCAGCACATTTGTCCCACAATGTTTTTTATTCTCTAAAGTTGGGATTTGAGGTAGACAGGTGCAGTTGAGTTGACCACTCTGTAGGCAGGAGTCAGAGCTTTAAACCTGATTTGGGCAGGTACAAGAAGCCAGTGCAGAGATTTGAGGAGTGCTGTGACGTGTGTCCTTTTTGGCTGATTAAAGATGAGCCGGGCTGCTGCAGTTTAGATCATGTGGAGGGGTTTGATAGTGCATTTATTGAAGCCGTGTGGCCTTTAACAGTGTGATGGTGAATAAACTGGAGATATTTTTCTGTTTAAGCAGATAACGTGGTGTTTGACCCGAGCTCATCTGAGCAAAAACTGAGTGCAGCTAACTAAGCTGCAGGTAAGGAGGAAGTTGCTGCTATGTGGCTTTCATATGACTCATCAGGAGAAAGCTGTTGAGTGTAATTCTCTGCTGCCCACAAAGTCGTACCTCTTTTGTCCATCAGTGAGCTGTATTTACAGGAGTAGGTGGTAGGCCACTCTGAAGGGCCATGTGAAACTCTTGAAACTCATCCTTGTCCAACAATCAGCACACACTTTCCCACACTCTCTCTCACACTCTTCACTGCCATTGATGATGGAGGAGAACAAATCAGGGTTAGAGATGAGCTAATCTTCACCTTTTGTTTCCACTTGTGTGTGGCTGATTTCTGTGCACAAGTTACTTTTTATGTAGTTTATCTGACTTTGTTGCCTCGGGAGAGAGGCTGGAGGAAGTACTTAGTTGAGAAGCACTCCACTTATTTTATTGTTGAAGGTCTGTTTATTAGTCATGACCGGCACATTCGTTGGAAAGATCTGTGCATTTGCCAGGCACTGAAGTCAAGACAATTCACTGCATTATGGTTAATGTAGGATCCAGTGTTTTGAACCTTGACTCACAGTAGGGCCTAAACAGCAGATTATCTAGGGTTTAGCTGCTTTGCACTGTGTCCTAACACCTTTTAGACAATTTCCTCGTAGTTGACAAATATGTTAATTTCTGTTTATAATTCTCTGGTGATGTTAAAATAACACAATATGTGTAATGGCACAATACAGAATGTTTGAAGGGCAGATAATCTGATAACCTTATGCACCTTAGTTTAAAAAAACAACAACAACAGTGACCTCAGTTGTTTACACCAACACCCATCTTCAATTAATTCCTGAAAACATTTGAGCTTGTTTTGACAGTAAACTCTGTGACTTCCTTTTTTCTTTTCCTTTCAGATGTTTTACACCTCCTGATGCTCGAGTGCAAAGGCAGCTGCCACCGTACTGAAGCAGCAGAGAGCACATTGGTATGAATTAAATGCTTGATGTTTCTGAGTGTGTGTGTTTGTGGGAAGGGCAGCAGCAGTGAGAGCTGGATACTGAACAGGAACTGATGGTCTCTGGGGGTTCTCATGGCTGTCTGAACGTTTGAAGGGTAGACTGCTCAGTGGAGGCAGCAATAGAGAGCATCGACCTCTATCTCTGGTGTTTGGAGCCAGCTGGAGACTGCTTTTAAACCAGTAGCTTTGCCTTTGCCTTTCAACTGCAAGGTGAAAACACACGTCTGGATAGGGCTATAAATTTCATGCACAGTCCCAGGTGTGCTATAGAACAAAAGTAGGCTGCCTCATGCTGTGAAAGTAGCGGTGGTCTTGTTGTTCTGTAGTTGATGGCTGCATGCAGAGTGATTTGTTGAGGTGATCAGTTTAGGTGCATGTGGTTATGTTGCAGGCAGCAGGTGCTTTCATGTTTTTTTATTGCTTTTTACCTGATCCATGTGAGCAACTCTAGATTTGATGCAACCCAGATCGTTATAAAACCTCTGTGACACACACACACAGAGGCTCAGCCCGCTGCAGAACTACGGCTAAGACTTTTGGTGACACTGGCCATTTGTCACCTTGAATAAATAGCAGCAGGTGCGGGCTGCTCCCCAGGCCCTCCAGCCTGACCTGCGGGCTATTATCTGCTGCATTACAATGTAAATCCCTAATGTCATTCAGTAAAAGGACTCAAACTCGCTCCTCTGCCTTTTGCTTTTCCGCTGTAACAACCTTTACTCCTCCCCTCAGCACCGTCATGCAGCGTGCTTTGCTCTACCTCCAGCCTAATGAGCATCTTTCCCCGTAGATTTTAAGAGCATCAATCATCTTCAGAGAAGTAGAGCGGGAAAAATGAAGCAGACAGATGCAGCTTTCAGTAAGTCACACAGTTTGATGTAGAGGACACTGAGGGCTCTCAAAAAGTTTCAGAGCAAAAGAAAACTGCAGGGACGTCAGATTTTGTGTAATGAGTGTTGATCTCAGCACTGTTGAGTGAGTGGAGGACCAACTGTATGAGCAGCTGTCACCTCAGGACACTGTCTCTCAAAATCAAGTCAAACTATAGGAACAAGACAGAACTGAGATAAATTGATATGGCAGCGTTTTTCATTTCTTTAATGTTGGTTTTATCCCTCTCAAATAGTTTTACGTGATAATCTCGTACCCTGAACTATCACAGGCCAGCTTATCCTCAGAGGTCCCCGGAGCTACTGGCCAGCATTACCTCAGTGTCTCATCTGGATGAATGTATTTTATGTCTCACCATGCTCCTCGATCAATCCAGCAGGATTGAAAGGCTTTGCTATTATGTGTGACTATCATTGTCCTTGTCTGTGGAGAGGTCTATAACAGCTCTGGCACACAACCAGCAAACTGTGCAGGCCCCTCAAAATGTGAAAAGTCAGCGCCGGCTGATACCAGCAAGCATTCACACATTTAGGATGCTATTCTGAGCCACGGCCCAAAGAGCAGCAAGATACATCATAACTAGAGGTGCTGAGGCATGCAGACAGATAGAGAGAAAGAGAAAGAGGGTGTGAGTGTTCAGCATGTACAGTAGTATCAGTTCAGGAACTCACTGTCAGCTTGTAAATTGTTATTCACACTGAGGAGCTGCAGTGCAGATGGATTTCACATTTGAAAAATTTGACCTTTATACCATTTGTTCACACCAGCTGGATTTCTGTCACTTCCTATTAGCAACATGTCAGTTTGAATGTGGTAGAATTTGATAGGTCAAAAGTCAAACATGTTTGATTGTTGTTCAAGTCCGGTTAATTACGGGAAGATTCACAAGATGAAGCTCAGGACTCATGATTTATCAAAATCGATCAGTGTTGCTGTGTATTGTTTTGAAAAGCCCAAACTGGGATCAGCAAATTTGGGCTCAGTGTTGCCATCTTGTGGAGTTGTGAAAAAAATGTCTTGAAGCAAACTTTGGTCCAGAGAGTGTTCATATAGAAACTTAAGATGACACATGCAAATAGAAAAAAACACTGACAAATTAAAAGAAATATCTTCAGACAATACTGTTTCACAATGACCTCAGATGACACAATGTTTCATCTGAAGTGAGAAAACAGAAGCACGTACAGACAGAAGACACAAGTTAACAGCAGGTAAGAATGTGTTTAATGTTAAATCATTTTCAACTTTGTGAAGCACCATGGCAACATATCTGTTGTAGTTTGTGGTAATTGCAGAGTCGACTGTATTTGATTGTTTATTATGTGTTTTTATAGATGGCCTTTGTTTACACTTGTTTGCATGTGTTTTCTTAGTTTTCCATTATTTGAGCTTTCAGGGCCACCACACCTGGGTAATTCTGAAGGAAAGTCAGATTTATTAAGCAATTCCTAAAATTTATAAATGAAAAGAGCGTAACAAAACAACAGTTTAGTCTCATTATCAGCATGTTCTTGTAGGGTTGTGCTGCTGATAATTTGCTAAGGCAAACATGGTGGACCTATTGCACGGGTGTCTCAGCCTTGTTCTTCATCACATTGACATTAATAATGTGGTACCAGCTCATTATTTAAAAGTTTAAAAGCTTTTCCATAAATATATTTCACTGTGTGCATGTTCATCAAAAGCAGGTAGAAAGAAATATTAATACAATACACTGTAAACTATGCATTTTAAAATGCTTGAAACTGACTGTTTTAACCTATTAAAATGTGTAACATGACACAAGAGTAAAATAAAATCTCAAAGTTAAAGCCTGAAAAAGTATAAAACGCTATAGCCTGGAAAAAAAAGTCAAGTGTCAGCATCTCAAAACTGTGCTGACAGTAGATACAGCATTAGAATAAGAGCACTTTGGCACTTTCCACCTTTTTATCTTCAGCTGCAGAAAAGTCAGTGGCTGAATAATTGCTCTGTGACTTCTAAATTTCCTTTTCTTTGAGGGTTTTAATGCAAAACAATCACCATCAGCTCAGTGCTAAACGATGCGCTGTATTTTTACTGGAAATACATTTTACTGGAATAAATTTTTTTCATCAGCTTACACTCAAATGCATCTTGTTCAGGGTGTAAATGTACAAACTGAAGTAGATGGGTTGGAAAAAACTCCTGCTTTCATGATTGATATTGAATTAAAATGTCAATATCTTTATATATTTGCGGAGTGAAGTGAGTTGACAGACTTTGGCTGTAGGTAGTGACTACACTGTGACGGACATGCCTCACTGAACCTAGCACAGTGCTGCCAATCATCCATATTGGTGGCTTTTTCAGCTTTCAGAAAACAGGCATGGGGGGGATTTATATTCTTCTCCTGCTGCCAACAGCGTGCCCACCTGTTCACATATTGTGTAAACAGATGATTTTAACTGTCACTTTTAGCTTAAATTATTAGACTGCTGTGACCTCTGCAAGGAAATTGCAATTGTGTATTTATTATTAATCATAATAAACATTTTACACATATATTTTATACTTTTATATTTTACACTCATATTCATTATAATATTGTATCTTGTATCTTGCTTAGTAGCTTTTGAACAGTTTTCATTTACTTTAATTTCACAATAACAACTATGTGAAGGTCTACGCAGAGCATAGCCGGCTGTAGCAGAGTGGACGTTTCATGTCTCATGCTAGCTTCAGTAGCTTTAAGGAATATGTTGCAGTTGTAAATAGTTTGAACCCTTCAGTATAACTGTGAGGATTGAACTTCTGATGCAAGAAATCAGTGGGGCTGATGTTAAGCTGCTCCAATTTATGCGTCTCATCTGTGTATATAAACTTTGATCACGTGATCTATAAGATAATAAACTAGTGTGGTTTGAAAAACCTGTAAGGACTGTTCCAGCCATCTGGATAAAAAAAAACAGACTGCTGCACAGTAAGTTTTCCCAAGTTACCAGTTTCCCAGTTTGCTGTGCTGTTTCTGAATCAAAACTAATATGGCATCCTGCCAACTGTGGGGATAGGACAAAGCTGGGACTGCTGGGAAACAGGTTAAAAATCTTTATCTTGAAGCAGACAAAATACTTTTTTTATCCAGATGGTTAAACAGTCTTTCAGGATTTACTTTTTTTTTTTTAAGTTGTCTTTACTAGTTAATTAGCTATTTTTTAGAGAAACACAAACTAGACTAATGACTAGCTAACTGTTGATGGACTGTAAACATTGTACAGCCCCATAATGTACTTAAATTTGCTATGTTAATTCAATGATTAATAATGGAAGCATCTCCAGCTGTGGATCAGGAGGTAGAGCAGTCGTTTATGTGATATGCAATTCTGGATACCATTTCATAAGCGATCTGAAATTCTGGCCTCATATTTAAAGACCACACTTCTTACACATTTTACACATCATCACATTGTGTGTTTTTAGGCCACAGACAGCTTGAGATTCTTCCAAATCCCCCTCTTTACTGTTCCTGCTGAATACTGTCTGTGGCAGCAAAGAGACTACACGCTCCAATTACCAGCTGTCCAACTAACCCACATTTTTTTATTTTTATTAAAATGGTGATAAAGACTTCTTTTGGTAGAGGATGAGCCTCCATGGCAGAGGTTTATAATCGAGCTTTAGATTTTCTGGCTTATGTGAACTGTGAACATTAGATAACCTGATGTATCTTAAGAAATTACAAATTTTGTGCAGTGTGTCGAAGATATTCTGGGATGTTGCTCTGCGTTACTGCGTCTGCTGTACTTTTGTTTGTCATTATGTTTTTCCCCCCAGCTCTGAGTTTTTCTGCGCCTTTTGAGAATGTGCCAGGCACAGCTGAGTGACAGTAGTGATAACATGCAGAGTGAACATTAAGCTTCCTCTTACTCACAGGGAGACCTCATAAAAAACACACACACCACAGTTAAATTCTAAACTTATATCTTTGATGTGCCCACTGGTACTAATGGGATTTGTCATCTTTTCAGACAGAATTACTACAGTTCTTGATCAGTGTTTGCATGTCCACGGACACACACACATACACACGCTGCAGCTAAAGGTATATGCTCCCTGGAGCAGCCTGAGTGAGACTGTTGGATGACTTCCTGTCAGTGATTCAGCTCATTTCAAATATGAATTTTCCACATTGCTGCAAAGCAAACAATGACGGGATGGCCTTGACAGATGGTGAGATATAGACAGAAAGATACAGTTATGGGCATTTGTGTGTGTGTTTTATCAATTAAACCAGTATATTAATGTTTCCCTTGGAACTATGTAACAATGGCATCTGTGTTTGGTGAGCCGGTAGGAAATTAAACCGGCAGGTACTGCCTTATAACACCACTTTAAAGTTCAGACAATTCAGGGCCTTAGGCCTCAGAAAATTAAATTTCCATGCTGACATGCCATTTTTTGTGCCGCATTTCTTTGAAAACTACTATCTGGAGACACCAGTGTTTAATAGGCTTTGATTTCTTCTCACCTTGGCTGTCTGACCAGTGGTTATTGATCATAGTGAGTTTATACCTCTGATCCTTCAAAAGGTTTTTCAGCAGGATGTTTGATTTAACTGTAAAAACAACGTAGGACAATGGCTTATTTGGCCTCCTCAACCCAGATTAATGAAGCTTTAGAACATATTTGAATATAATAATAACATGCCTTATTGATTCCCTTGGGGAAATTGTTGTTGGACAGCTGCACATAGATGATGAACCACTGCACAGTTTCAGTCTCTAGACATCACTGCCCCTGGGCTTCATAGATGACTGCTGTACTAACGGAACCGCTGCAAGTGCTGAATATTTTGTGCTGGGAAAGAAGACAAACAAACTAAAGCATCCAGTGTGGGCACAGACTTGTTATGGGTGAATGTTTTTAAAAACCGGTCCATAAAGAGAGAAGCACTGACAGAGAGTGGCGTCAGTGTAGCTTTGCAGCATTAGTGGCATTAACAACTGTAGATGTGCTGCTTCGCTCCGGCCTCCTTACATAACATGAAAAGAGAGTAGCCAGAGGCATGTGTGTAAGACTGATGAACTGCAGGGCAAGGAGAACTCCTCTGATACCTGGAGGCACCAAAGCAAAGGCCATTTGACAGGTCTAAAAATACGCAGGAGATAAGAACAGTGGTGACACGGTACAATGGGAACCTCTTTTTGTCTTTTCTCTGAAATGTATTTAGGGGGAAGAGAAGCTTTTTGTGTTGCTGAGTAGTAGCCTGAAATAATTCCAGCCCAAATCATGTCCAGTTGACTCACTGCACTGTGATTAGTTTACTGCAGCATCCTGCTGTGATCTGCTCTTATACCTTTAGTGATTGCATAACCTTTGATTTATATGGGTGGACTTGCCATCTTTTTCCATTCTGTAATCCCATCCACTCCCTCCCTGTCCAGTTTCTATATCTGCCTCTCACTTCCTGACATTTGTAGTGATGTTTATGTGAACTGTGTGCACTGCAGTGCCAAGCTGAACTCCTCTGACCACCCATCCTAATCGGTTCTGCTGGTCTTAGCGCTAACAAGCTTAAAGCAAAGAGGAGCAGTGGTCAGCAAGAAAAATCATCCAGTCACAAATATTTCACCCTGTGTTTGACCACTGATGCTGTAATCTTTGGGTGGTACCCAAATGTAGTAGCTCATGTAGTTGATTGTTTGTTAGTGAATATTTCTCCCGTTGTACAAGGCATGCAGCATATAAATATAGAATATGTCTACATATCAGTTGCAGCAGGATATTGTGTTATCAGAAAAGAAGCAGAGGCCAATGGGAGAACATGATCTCTTCCACTATTAAAGTAATTCAAAAAATCCAATTTCTGAAACATACACTTACTGATAACATTTTTTTCACTTCAGCAAAGCCCAAGCATGAAAAATGCCTCCCTTTGTGTCCATCTAATTGGTTTTTATTGTATGTACCCTGATTCATTTTCATTTTCATTCATTTATTCGCCTGTATCATCGGCAGTGATTTGGATTTCTCTTGTCTAAGCTGTTAAAACCAGCTGGAAACCACAGTAAAGAGAAACATAACCCCAGAGCTTTCTAATCCACCCACTATCCTCAGCTATGCCTCGATCTGCATACAATGTGGGAGGCTATTGTGTGAACTCACTGATCTGATGCCATATTAAATATGTGCACATACACACACCTATACACACAACCACTTATCGTGAAATAAAGGTGGCGGAGTTGTAATCAAGGCCTCAAATAGGAGTGCAGGGAGAGATTTTCACAGAATTGCACATCATAAAACACAGTGTGTTTTACTGTATGCAGTTTATTGTCTTGGTAGATCTGTATTAAACAAACAAACAAAAAATATTATTGTTATTGAATATTGTTATTGTATATGTGAATCAAAATTGGCCAAAGGCTAAATATGGTTTGGAGATGATGTAATACAATTTGGTTTGAAGAAACTTCAGCTTTCTTTTATGTGGATAGAGCATGTTCAGGTCAATAAGCCAAAGTATATGTGATAAAAAACCATAGCAACTGTTGCCTCAAGCTGTGTGCAAACTCTGCAATAAATGTCCAATTTTGAATATTAATTTATAAGCCAGGCTTGAACACACTCATTAAAACATGAGCACCAAAAATGCTAAGATGGGTGACCAGTTTACCTTTTCTGCCTTGCTAAACACTTGCTGCTGCTCAATATGAATATGACCAATCTCCCATAATCTCCTCTGACATGTTCCACAGGCTCCATATTTTACATCTGAGTTCAAGTTATTTTTGTCCTGGCAAAGATGTTGCAGAGAGTGACATCACATCACATCTGCAGATCCTTCTCCAAATGAGGAAATGCAGATAAACGGGTTTGCACAAATATGCTGGCTTCTTCTCAAAATAATACACATTTAGCTTGTGAGTTTTCATTATGACGCATTTAGAGTTTTATATACTTTCTATATTTCTGCTAGCTTATCCTTCCTCCTGCTGGCACTAAGCAGTTTAAAGTCTCTCAGTCTTTGGGTGTTTTTGTAGTAAAGGTGGAAATGAGCTGTAGAGCGGGGCTCAGTAATCCTACCCTCTGTGCCTTCCAACCACACACTCCTTATTTACTCCTGACAGCTTCAAATTGAAACTGTGATCACATTTTCCACACTGTTCCTCAGCCACACTTACTTTGAAAACCGACCAACCTTAGACAGCAAAGTGAGTTTTTTTTCTTCTCTTGTTTCTCTCCCTGTCTCTCCTTCCTGATATCTTTCTTGTCCTCCATCTCTCTGCAGCTCAAGCTTGCCCTTAGGGATTCATCAAAAGCAGACTCTGACATTGTTTTGTTTGCAGTGAGTCCTCCAACCACTCTCTCTCTTTGTCTCTCTGGACTGGACAGTCCATTTGTTAAGATTAGGGAAAAAAAGACAGAGTGGGCTTGAGATTGGATTAGGAGAACAGAGGAAAGAAGAAGTGGATTAATCAAGGCGAGTGTGTTTCTCTGGGTGACAGCTACAGACAGTTTTGTCATTAACGGCTGATAAGATGGGAGCAGAAGCTCCTGCTTGGTGAGTAAATATGGATTGTTTGTCTAAACTTGCTCCCTGAAAAGTACTTGTTTGCACACTGTGGTTAAAGCAATGTAGATTTATCCAAGGATTGCCCCCAGGAAAAAGCACACAAAGATTTATAAGAATTTTTGTATAGGCGTGTGGCCAAAATATGAATATACTGTATATGCTCTTGGTTCAATCTTTTTCTATTTAATTCAGTTGGTTTTACAGGCACAGTTGCACATAATTCAAATTGGATAAAGTAGATATTGTAAGTCTCCAGCGCTGACAATAAGAGTGGGTAATACATTAAATTTATAGACTGGAACAGATCGTTCCACACACAATCATGTACACACACGAAAACCATCACCAGTAAATCCAAAAACGAGCTAAAAAGTAATCAATATCCCCATCTTTTGTTTTCTGTCTGTGAAATGAACAACGCATTGTCTCTCAGTACACTCAAAACACACACTTAAACGCACACACTTGCCAAATATAAAATGTCTATTCCCATCTTCACTCCTTAATGGGTAACACAAAGCCCACCTATAGCCTGCAGCCAGAGTACATACACAGGGTGGCTGTGACAGCCACTTTGTTCGAGTCCTGGCTTTGTGCCCAGACTTGTTATGATGTAGGCAGGAAATTGGGTGCTTGGCTGGGTTTCACATTAGCTTTCCCCAGTGGTACCCAGGCCAGCAAACAGAGATGACCATGGGAACCTGTGCTTGAGCCCAAATAGACAGCGGGAGTCCCTTCTGCAAATATGTCCTTATGAAGCTGTCATTGAGAATAATCTTGACAACCACTTGACAAAATTAATTTATTTGGAGGACATTTTGTAAATGGGAGCTAGAACATATTTATGTTCTACAGGAATGTTATATGTATTTCTAAATAAAATGGAATAAATTGAGCTAATATACACTATATACTAATTAATAATTAATAATTACTAAACTATTTCAAATAAATCCTTCGGAGCTGACTGGGTCACTCACGGTGGAATTTCGGCCTCCACAACCTTTAGCTTTAAACATTAATCAGGCATCACCCACATCCACAGGCTGTCACAACCAACCAAAAGAAGAGCCAAGCATCCCACACAAAAGGCAAACTTAAAAAAAAAAGAAATTTGCTGGACTTTCTACCAGCGTGTCCCTAATGGAATTAACAACAGAGTCTGTTGAAGGTACAAATGATGAGTGTAATGTAATAATATGGTTTATTTACATGCAGAGGTGGAGTGTTAATCTCACTCCACTTGCCAATAGTGCATGTATTCTTCATGTATCAGCAAGCAGCAGATGGTTCTTCAAATAACAATGCAATGATGAGTAGTGGTGTAGTAGTGTGATTTGCATTAGCAGCATCTCACAGTCCCACCATGCAAAAAACTGAGGTCATAAAGTCAGATGTATAGGAGCTGCATAGGAGGAAAAATAGATGTGTGGGAAAAGATGCATAACCAGCACTTAACATTCAATCATTGTTGACAGCGAATGAAACTACAGTCCACAAGTTCCATTTAGTTAAATGTCAAGCTTGTTGCTTTAATAACGGTGGGGACTTGTGTAATTCATTCACTGCAAAATGTGCATGTCAAATAAAGAAAGAGGCAATTAAAGGAGATTCCCAGAGACCATGCCTCATTTTAAACCAATAATAAGCCTTTGTTGTCATTCTTGCATTCCTTGTATGAGAAACATGTCATCCTTGCTAGCATTACACTGTGGATTCAAGCGGCTCTGAATCTTTGTTTCTAGAGATTAAACTGAACGCTCCACTCCTCTGATTTAATATGATTTGAGATTTCATGTATCTCGGAAATAAACATCCAGCTGTGCAATATTGGTGAGAGAATCATATTTGTTTACAGTCGTCATGGCTGTGTAATAATCTAAGCCGTTTTTACTACTCATAAATGTCACAGCTGTCTGCTCAGAGACGTATTTGTGTGAGGAAAAGAGAGAGAGAAGGTTAAGGATGATGATGATGACCTCGAGCTGCCAGTCTGTTCCGGGACTGGACGAATAGATTTTGACACGACAGTGACATGACTGTATAATTAAATATAATTTAATATGCATTTTGCCCAGACCTAATCTTAACATTGCTGCAGTTACTGTGTGTTGTTTTTATCTTCTCTGTTGCTTTTACATGCCTCACTAACTTCATTTCTGCCAACCTCAGCTTTATGGAGGCACCAATCTCTGACTGATTTCCACCTGCACCTTCATTTGCTGCCTCAGCTTGTTCAGGCCTAAAAGGTTTTATGTAATGGATGATCCCAGCTGTTGTGAATTATCCTTGAACTGGAGACATTTTGTGTACAATATTTTATTTATGACATTTTTTTTTAGGCATGATAAATTTTCACTTAAGTGTCTCCTCTAGTATATCCTGTCTCTCCCTACTTACATTATATGCTCTCCTTCCTATATTTGGTTTAATATGAACTTTAATTCTGTGTTATAAATAATTACTGTAATTTAATTAACTAACATAGCAGGGGAGTATACTCTCATCCACCGTGTTGTTTAGTCTTCAAGTCATGATTTAATTAACAAATTCACATGATACTCGATCCAGAGTCATATAAACACAGCATTCACACACATACACATGCTACTTTTTATTGCCAGGAAACAATCAATTATTTAAAATTTAACCGAAGCTGCCTACATGTCTCTAGATCTGTCAGGCTCAGCTCACTGCCCCGCAGTTAGCTGTGATGGACGTCTGCACTTGTGTAGAAAAAATGTAATGCTATATTTGTATGTCTGTGTTTAATCAGACATCTGTCACAAATGTGTCCTTGCATCTCTCTTGGTTTCTCTCCCTGCTGTCACTGAGGGTGTTTATATGGTCTGTGTGTCCCTGACATTGGCAGGAAGCTGCAGGGGTTATTCATGTGATGCAGTGATGTGTGCAGAGTTGGGGAGATATTCCACAGTCCCTTTTGGGAGGCACTGACCCTCAACACTAAAGGCTAGGGACTGTCTTTCAGTTGAAGCACTAAACTCTCAGTGTAACAGGACCGACATTGACCCAGAAACACACAGCTTGCAGACAGTTTATTTCACCTTTTGTGTGTGGGCTGTCGTGAAAAGGCAGGTCAGATTATATCCTTAAAACATTTTTACTTTACATTCCTACATGCTTTTCAGCTAGAATCTAAAAGACTGCTGACAAAGTACTGAGCTGCTTTTGGAAAAGCAACTAGAGAATAGCCCCGAGGTTATGTTTTACTGCTACATCTCAGCCATTAGGATGTTTTAAGGTTTGCATTGATCATCTTTTTTCCACAAAGTCAAACTTTAAGAGAGAAGACAGATACGTTAACTACTATCTGTTGATGTAACAGCTAAAGATTTAAAATTTCCCCTCAGTAGCTATATTTATAGTAGCAACTTTGTTTGTATATAAGCTTAAAATGTGATTATAAATCAATTTTATGCATGTCATAGTGATAAATGTTTAGCTGCAGCTAATAAGTGAGTTGGTATAATTGTCCTTTCACAGCTTTATTGTCCACACATTGTCTTATAAATCTACTACACATATCACTGCCCTCCATTGCAGTGTTATTATGATTATGATAATTATAAATAATTATATTAGGAGGGAATCACTTGAGGGCCAATAAGTCTTTCTAGTCACATGTGTATATGTGTGTTTGTAATTTAATGTCAGAACCTGCATACCAGTCAAATCTTAAATGTGATTTTGTTATGTCATATTTAAATATGTGCAAAACCTGTTTTAATTACATTCTGTTCCTGTTCCTTATGTTTTCTTTCTGTCTTTTTCCTTCTTTTTTTTCTTTGACACACATTAAATAAAATGTATAACTACCAACAGTACATATACACTACTTCTTTCAGAGACGAACTCACTCTGTAACTCACCACTGGCATCAATAAATCCACAGGGTGCCTTTAAGATGATGTTCAGACTCAACACCACAGAAACTATAAGAAACATCTTACAAGCCAGCCTGTTAAATCAATAGTTATTCACAGTGGAAACAGTTGAGCTACATACTGTACCTCTCTAGTTCAGGCTGCAATGATTTGCAAAGGAGTCTGACATAAAGCAAGAAGTCAAAAGCCGCTCAATGCCCACAGCCACCACAGTCCCAAGGTCCTGTCTATCAGAAAAAAATATTCCATGCACACACAAATATACATATACAGTCTTCCAGTTGTCTCCGTATTTACTTAACAAAATATGTTTTCCTGCCCACATTTTAAAAGAATGTGTGTGTGTATGCACGTGCACATGTATGTGTTCTGAGGGCTCAGACCAGGTTTTTGGATTAGGGCAGGGTGGTAGTGAATGTATTAAGTCGGTTATTGTTCTCACAAGTATAGTGAGACCTGACTGTGTGTGTGTCTTTATTCTGCAGAGTTCCTCGAAGCTCTTCTCTCTTCCTCCTTGCTGCTTCCCTCAAAGTCCCCATTGATGCTGCTTAGGCCCCTTTTTTGGTCTCCCCTGTTTTCATAATTCTCATCTCATCTCATCTCATCTCATCTCATCTCATCTCATCTCATCTCATCTCATCTCATCTCATCTCATCTCATCTCTGATCCAGTCCCATGCTTTCTCATTATCACTTTGTTTTTCTTCCTGCTACGGCTGAGCTCCGATGAGTCACCAACCTTTGTTCAAGCCTGTGGGTGTGGGACCATCCAGCCTACACACACACACACACACAATGATATGTCACACAAACACCAAAGCGCCAGTGCATTAGTCATCCAGCCTCTGCCTGGCTACAGCATGGAAATCTTCACTTCAAGTCATCACATCATATTATGAAGAAAACTTTCAACAGACCCCTCATGCACGTCACCTACAGAAACTGATGTGGTTAGTGAAACATTTGTTACACATTCTTTTCTCCTAATCACTCTGCACGTAGCACACAGGAACAATCGGCAGCTTGCAACACCAGACAGATGTTTTTTGTGCCTCTTCGTGTGTGCCATTGTACACTCATGCCTGTGGTGTGATTAGCTATCTGTGCCTTTGTCTGCACTGCTAGTGAAGTACAAGTGCCACCTCTGAACTCGACTCACCCGCAGGGAGTCCGGAGCAGGGAGATGAGTTGAGCAGCAACGATTACTCACACAGTCATTTTCACGGTTACAGTGAGGATCTAACACTCTGCTTGCATGCCTACTCACATACACACACACACACACACACAGAAATCTTCTCATCAGTGATTCACAGCTGCAGTTGGGGCTCTGCTGCTTGACTGTTCTGTCCAACAAGGTCAGATGGGTTTAGTATGACACTGTAGGGCTGCAGGACACGTTGCAGTGATTATAAATATAATGTGCTGTAGAGTAAGTACAGTCCACAATGATGTAGGTATGAAATTAATAACTCTTCCCCAGGAAAGAGGAAAATATAGAAAACATTTTGCGCTAAAGAAATTGTTTATATACATCTTCTCTTTTGTTTTTAGTTACACTGTGTAGCTTCAGGTTTGGCAATAGTAGTTGGCCCACCACTTCAGTTCAGACTGGTTTGTGGTTTAATCACATTGATCTGCAAGATTTTAAACTTCTTAATTTTAAAAGATGTAGCAAGATAAAAAAGTTGGGAACTTTAATGTTTTCTGTAACGAAAAAAGTATTTTAAGCCAATTCAGAGGGAAATCATGTACAGGATCACTAGTACCATACACAATATACAGTACTGAAATCTGGCAGATTCATTTCTCTGGAAATACGTACTAAGCAGGTATGTGTATCACACCCACTGCTTCTCTTTGTCCTCCGTTTGCAGAATTCTGTACCTTTCTTTTTAGTGGGTGGGGTATCAAGTGAAATTGGTATCACAAATGGAAACACTGAAACTATGATTTCAGTGTTTGAAAATACATTTTGAATGTGAAAAATATGATTCAGAAACTGAAAAACATGACTCACAAATTACAAAACAACATTTGAGTGTAGGACAAATGCTTTATTCATTTCGTGCTACAAATCTGCCTCAAAGGTTTTGAAATTTGCTTTGCAAACATTCAGCTCCGTCCTTTCAGATTCAGTTCACCTTTTGCAGACATTCAACACTTTGCTCCCAGTTTTTTTAATCTTACTGTCTTAATGAGAAAAAATTATCAGAAACTTTTAAAAAAGGTAGCACTGGTGTGTGCTACCTTTGAAATGT
>OMLM01006442.1:10340-44523 GCA_900302695.1 Helostoma temminkii | reverse complement strand
ATATATATATATATATATATATATATATACACATACAGCATTCTCTCAGAGTTTCAACACTTTTTGTCCACACAATTTAATTAATAAATTATTTTTTTTTGGTATTTCAGTTTGGGTTTCTAAGCCTCTGAGGCTTTTGATTACCAAACCTTCAAAGGTGTACAATGTAGCAAAGTGGCATTTCTAATAATGAATACAAACAAGGACAATGGTCTGTGTTACTATAGAGACTTGGTGTGGAAAAAACAGCAGCTGGTAAAGGTGGAGCAGATTTTAACCCTTTATGTACTAACATATGTTTCATCCATACACATTGCTTGTTCAATACTGCAATATTGCAAATTTTTTTCAAATAATTTTACTTTCAAATGTGTCAGTCACATTTAAAAAAAATATATTTTCCACATTGGAATGTGTTATGAAACTTTCAGATCCTTTCAGTTTCAGTGTTGTCATTACTGATACCAGTTTCACTTCACAGTGGGTGTACAGTATATTAATGAGAAAAACAGCTTGAAGTTGCTTAAGACCATTAGTTTGTTGTTTGTATAAGTGTGTGAGATTTACAAATGTATAACTTGCAGATGGACTCGGTGAGTCGTTGCTAATGGTGTTCAGTGAATATTCGCTGTGGATGCAGATGTTTAAAGCTTAGAACAGTGATGTTGTAGTAAATAACTTTGAGGAGCTCAGTGTGTTCTTTGTTGAAGAAAGACTATTATTAGCACCATTGGTTAAATAGCTTAGTAGTAATTATTAATATTCAGTTTCTTACAGTCTGCTGTTGTAGCCAGTGTTTCTCCTGGCACATGACATGTTCCTTTTTATGAGACATTTTGTTACAACAACTTCTCCAAATTTAAACAAAAAAAAAAAACGTAACTACTGATTCACTGAAGCTGACACATACTGTCAACTAGTATTCAACTTAATGTGTCTGACTTGCACAGTTGCCATTGATTTCCTGTAGTCATGACCTGAAGTGCCGATGCTTCTGTTGAAAAATTATAATGGTAAACAACTTAACAAACAATACAAATTGTACAATACAATACAAAAAATAACCACATTTATTAGGCAACTGTCTGAAAAAGTATCCTTGTTTTGGTCAAAGCAGAACTTACCTACTTAAATCTAGTAAATCTCGAAAATTAAGCACCGTTAGTGTAGGACTGTGCTTAGTACATTTATTTGCATAAATGTACATTAGTACATTTAGTACATTTATTTGCATAAATGTACATTAGTACATTTAGTACATTTATTTGCATAAATGTACTAAATGGCTTCTGCCTCTATCTATGTGCATCCCATTTAGATCCCAGAACCATGACTGTGATTTTTTTCAAGTCAGCCTCTCATATCTGCAAAGCAAGAGCAAGCGTAAGCAGTACTTTCAATTTGACAAATTACTGTGGAATCTGAGTTGATGTACAGCCTTTCAGCCTGCATAGTACGCAGGTACCACCCCCTCAATACTTGCACACTGCAGAAACCCTTAAAATATGCAGCCAGAAAAGTCCCTGGGACCCACAGCGGACTTCATTTCAACGCTGCTCTCAGGTATGAAACACAGATGGAGACACAGTGATTATTACTGTGTTGTGGTATTGCTGTGAAGCCTCTACAGAGCCCTCAGGCAAGTGACATAATATCTTCACATAACACAGAAGCTGATACCATAAACCTCTAAAGGATATGGTTGGGGAGAGAGTGACATTCATGAAGGTCACTGTACTACAGGCTATTGTACAGCAAAAACAACAACAACAAAAACAAGCAACAACCGGTGACAAATTTCGGAATATAAAATCTCCCTGTGTATCTTCACCATTTAAATGTCTCATTTACGGTACATTATAGTACATTACAGTACAATACAGAGAGTGAAAATGATCAGTTCAGAGACCACACATGCACACACACTGCAGCACAGGAACGCTCCACTGGGTCTTCTGAGGACTGCAACACGGATTTGAGTTAGGATGAAACATGGCACAGCTTCCATTTCACCTGGAAATGACACTGCTACACTGCCTAGGGCTCCGATTTATGCTCTGTTAAAATCGGCAGTGAAATGTAAAAGATGTGTGAGGATGCCTGAAGGAAGAGTGCAAATCTTTCTCTCCTTGTCTGCATCTTAGCCTTTTAAAGAGTAAAATGGGACTCCTAGCACTTTAGTTAAGAATGAATGTAGCAGGAAATGTTTCAGTTGGCTTCAATATATCTCTATAGCCCATCTTTATATCTCTGTCTACTATATTTAGTTTTATGAACAATACATCAATATGCCATTTTTATGGCTTTCATCCCATCCCATTACATCCATCCATCCTATTCTTGTGATATCTCAGAAAAGCCAAATGTCCACTGGTACTCAAGAATGAATGTTAGTTTTTTGGTGGAATTTCTAATTTTTTAAACAACAGTCAACACTTGTTTCTAATCTGCTCTTTTACCTCATATTTCGTATTTCATTTCTTTGAGTAATATGTTGTATAAGACAGTGACCTACGTTCATGTCAAACAGGCTCCAAGACACATTCTTAAAAGAATATAAAAGAACTTGTTTTAAGAATCTGGTCATGTTTATGAGCTGCATCCTGTAATGACATCTCAGAGATTAAATCCTATTTTGTTGTATGGGGATGCTGGATTTTTTTTCTCTACTGAGATGAAAAACAGTGAATATCAGGTCTTAACATCAGTCCTGTTGACATTTAAAGGGCAGTCACATTTTTCTACACTCATCATGGCATGACATATGAGGCTTTATAAGGAGCATTAGCAACAGTGCACTCTCACTATACGTGCAGCTGTAGCTCAGTTAGTGCTTGGTGTACAGGGGCAGTGCTTGGCTGTAGGGTTGGTAGTTTGATCTCCAGCTACTCTGTGGCCTTAACCAAGGCACTGAACCCTTAATTGGGAGCAATGTGTAAGAGTGAGGGTCCTACTTTTAAATAATAAACTCAGTATGTGTTGGGAATTCCTTATTTTCCCTTATTTTATTTTAACAGAGGGACAAATGACAGATGCATATCAGACTTACTTAAGGTTCACCTGCTCACGTTAGTCTGCAAGTAAATATATAAGACAAAGCAAACCACAGACGTATCCCAAATACTAAAGCTGCACTACCATATGTCATGTGTAAGGTGCCAAATGGTGATTGTTAAATTTGCTCCTCTCCTCAGCTACTTACAGAGCTTTATGTCTTGCAATTTTACCGTTATGCTTCACTTTCACTGCTCTCATCACCTCATTTTCAGCAGCAGCAGGCAGCTGTCATTAAGCTCTGATAAACCCCCTGCATGCTACTTGCCTCACCATAGCTGCAGAAGGCTACCAAATATTAGCAGTTAGTACAGTGGGGCTATTGGTAGCTGAAGAGGCAGATGCTCCTCTTAGTATTTTGTGGTGCCCAAACAGAGCTATAACACAGTGCACATTAAACTAACATTCACTAGGTGGCTACAAACATGAGCCAGATGAACGATGTTGCTGTGTGTGCAATTAAGCAACTATTTGCAAACATTCAGCAAGTTTAGAAGGTGATAGTGTTGTGATTATAGCTTATTAAGATGCACCCAAACCCATAAATTTAGGGTTGGTATTGTTTGAATTTTATTGATTAATTCTGCTTATCACTGATTGTTTGATGGTATGAAAAAAGTTAAAATGTTCCCAGAAAATATTTGACAGTCTCTTTTACTGCTAGAGAGAGGCGCGTGTTGCTGCTAACTGATTAACCGTTACACACTCAGCCCAGAGACCAAAACACATTAACATTGACTCTGTGCTGCCTTGAATGTTTGAGCATAATTAGCTTGTGGTCGTTGTCTGAAGTGAAGTCAGCTTGTCACAGTTTACTTCCTCCATCTTTCACACACAGATGTAGCTTGTAACATTAGCCAAATATGCTAAAGCTAGCTGGTAAACAAGTGACAGTCGCAGCATTATTTCCACATTTCAGAACCGATAAGCAGAACCAAAATTCTGTGCTGGGTACATGGTACTTTCCATTCTAAATCTGGTTCTAATTTAAAACGGAATATGTTTTTTTTGGAGTAACTACATGAATAATTAAACAGAAGCTAGCAATTTAGCAGTGATAATCTTTGGTTTGGCTGAAGAGCAGCAGGAGGCACAGGATACTTTCACGTTTGAAAAAAATGCCACAAATTTTGAGGTAATTTTTTTTTATTGTGACAAATTACAGAAACAATATTTTTTGTTATTTCATATATTCATGAAATTCATATTATATACATATTCATATAATCCAATTCATATAATCTAATTTTTAATTTACGTATAGCTTTAATTCATTTTATTTTGGCACACCTCGATTACCATAGTATGCTGTCCCTGCAGCATATTGTGAGTAAACCCACCACCTGAAAGCTGAAGTGGGCTAAATTTTTAAGCGAGGAGCTCTTATTCTGTTCTCTCCCACAGGACATGAATGCAGCACAAAACAGCCTGAGTACGAGAGAGACACAGAGAGAGAGAGAGAGAGAGAGAGAGAAAGAGAGAGAGAGAGAGAGAGATAGAGAGAGAGAGAGCAGCAACAGCGCAGATGAGCCCCAATGAACAGCAGCCGGGTCCTCTTTCAAACACACACACGCGCTGTCACACAAACCGAGCTCCACACCCCCCACACACAAATGCCAGGACTCTCATACACATGCAGTCCATTAACGAGAACACCATCAGTCCGAGCTGCCTGCTGCTGCCGGTGGCAGCCCTCACCGCTTCTCCAAGACACAGAGCTGGGAGCCCGCTGGGAGAAAAGCTCTTGATGCCTTTATAGCACAAAGAAGAGAGGGGAGAACGGGGACTTCATCTGGGAATTCAACATCAGTACCGAGAAGAGGAGAAGAGACAGAGGGGGCGGAAGGTGAGTGAATGCAGCCAAGTCCAGCTGCTGTTGCTGCCGCTGCTGCTGCTGGCGGAGGAGGAAGAGGAGGAGAAGGAGGAAGCTCAGAGTCTTAAGAGACTGAAGGAGCAACATTTTCCGCACAGATCCAGGCAGTGCGGATGGCCAGCAGTGATCGCAGCACCTTCAGGCTAACAGATGTGGAAGGAGCACTGTGCAAGTTCTAGTCCTGGGTGAGCCAACTTCCCGTATAAATACATGCTCATCTGGTGGTCCACTTGATCTGCTGTCTGACACTTTCATACACCTCTCTGTAATCCACTGCCAGACAGAGACATCTGAGATGCACATGGGCTTTTTCTTTTTTGTCCTTCTCGTTCGCTGCCTGTGTCACTTTCATCCAGCTTGCTGTGGTCAGACAACCTGCTGAGTGTGACAGTCACCTGCGCTCATCGTGCCACTAGTTTATTCACTAGTATGGTGCAGTCCCGGCTGATTGTTTTGTTCTCTAACTCAGATGGACAGCGGGTCTCATTGTCTCACGCTGGCTGTGCTCCTCTATTGTGATCCTCTCTCTATTGTGAGCCACTGTTGTGTTTGTGTGCATGCGTGTCTGTGTATTTGGTTACCAGTTCTCAATTAGTTTTAATGATCTAAACATAGGGGTAAAAAGGAGAAGGCACTGTTTGATCGATCCCTGCAGTCATCTCAGCGTGAGAGGCTCCGTGCGTGTCGTCGATGTGACACGTCTGAGCCTCTGACTGTGTTTGCTCAGCCCTCTCCCTGCTCTCTCCCAGCCTGTATCCGTTCAGCTCTTAGTGCAGTTCTGGAAATCAGCTGGTTTTCTAAGGAACACAGTTTTGCCCAACTGACCACGCATACATCTAATGTCATGTTCAGAATTTGTTTGTGTCTTTTACAGATAACTGACATGAAAATAGGGCATAGAGGCAGAGCGAATGAATGAAATAAGCGTCCGTGTTAGGACTTGAAGCTACCAGGCATCACTTAATTGATTTTTGTACCCTGATTTTGCGATGTTGTGGGCTGTTTTTGAGATGTTTACTGAGTTTGCCACTGGCTGTCACACAGCAGTGCAGAAATCCACACATGTGGTAAACTGCGCATCTTTTGATTTTTCATTGCCACCACTTTCCTGAAGAACTGATAACATTGCCACGTTTTGCCCACCACATTTCAACATCACAGCGTTAATCATTTGTTTTGTGGTGCTGTGCCTGCAGGTTTAGTACGTTTGTTCACCATCCAATTACACTTCTCAGACTTTCATCCTGTGAAACTGTCCTGCAGTGAAGTGCAAAATGTAAAAGAAATTCTGCTAAGTGTGTGTACAAACCTCATGGGGACTGGATCTAGACCCTGTTTTGGGACAAATGTGGCACTGCTGATAAAATGGGTTCTCCATTAGCTGTAGACGTAGCCGGTAAATCCCTATTGAGTTGAAGGGTACTCGAGCAAGACACTGAACCCCAGATTATTCTGTTGTGTGAGAAAAGGGTAAATGAGAAGCAGTGTGAGAAATTTGTCCACTAAAGTAAAATTGGCAACATATAATATTATATACAACTTTTTTTCAGGTATTTATTTAATAAAAAATGACCTAATAATACCTTTATGTCGCCATTTTGATAGAGGGGGTACCAACTTTTGCACCTGACTGTATGCACTTCCTATCTTCTTATCGATTTTTGAGAACCACAGTAGTTCTTTCTGTCTGAAACTCAAGCTAGGTTTCAAGTGAATGCAATTATACATAATGGTACCCGAGGTGCCACTTAGCCTCCCTATTTGACAGATTTATGTGTCAGTAATGAAATGTCTGCTAACAAGGTTATGTGGCCCTCAGAGTGCATTGTTAAATAAGGCCTGTTAGTCCATTACTACGCCTACACGTACATTCTCATTTTGATGTTTTCTGTTGTGCATAAAGCTGTCAGCCATGCTCAATAGTGACATTACCTCAGCTATGCCCAGCCTCATTGTTTTCAGCTCTGGAGTATTTATGAGGGCAGTAAAGAAGAGATGCATCTGCTGTCACCGAGATGAGGGCACTGCTGCTCGTATGGAGAGGGCGGTGCTGAGCAAGGAGTGTGGAGAAGGAAAGAGGCTGGTGGAGGAGGAAAAGAGGAGAGTGCCTCAGAGTGGCTGTCAGATACCTGCAGGCTTGCTGACATGTCAGCTGTCACAGTTAAGATGTCCAGCTGGAACGATCTTTGGCCCGCGTGTGCCGGCCGTCCTCCCACTCACTGACTACTCTAATGCCATTATAGATGTTCAGATGGGGCTGTAACCTTAATGCAGAGCTTAGACAGCCCCACGTTTATTTCCAAACACGACTGCTGTATTTGGCATTTGTTTCCTAAGAGCAATGACCACAGTCCAGTGTGTTCATTTAATTTAAGGTTATTCCTCTGTTACTGTTATGGAGGTGCATGCACTATAATAGTGACTGTTACAATACAATTTGTTGCTGTTTACAACTTAGCATGGCAGAAAGTTTTTTTTTTAAATTCTAACCATTTATTTATTAACTATACCAACTATGTATGATTTAGGCTGTGTCTTAAATCACTCTCTGTTCAGTCACTACTCTCTGTATAACGTACACTCAGTTATAAACTCAAGTGAGTGGTGAGCAATAAATAGAGATTTTGGACACCTTTATCAAATTGATCCATAATCCCCTAAATTACACCTCTGTGAGTGGCACTACCTTAGAAAATGTCAGCATCATGGTATCAAATCGTATCTTTAAAATGACGTTAGTGTTGCTCAGTATGTTTTATTTAATATGCCTTATTTGGAGACAAATTTTTGAGTTTTATTCAAAATTGCGCTGTGACCACTGCACAATAGGCTGAAACTTTCTTGACAAATTAGTAAGGCTGAGCAGTAATTACGCTCCACATAATGTACTTTATCACTATAGTGCCATTTATTACAATGACTCTAATGGAGCCACTACTAAAAAGAGAGATTTTGTTATATTTCAAACGGGAACGGAATGAAGCCAAAGCAATATGTCAATCCCTTACAATACAGCAGAGTACTTAAAGTGCTCTGATGTCAAGGAGCGCATTTGTCTTTATTGAATGTTTTTACCGTTTGAAGATAATGCAAGTTACGCCACTACGCCCTTAGAAAATATATTTATAATTTGAAACTACAGCAGTTTATGTTTTTGTTTGTTAAAACCAGTTTTGATATCATAGTGCTGCTGTATGCCACAGATTAATTTTTCTCAATGTTTCGTGGAAGTCATCCCTAAACAAGACTGGTTCCTTTAAGCTGATGATGGTGCCTGTGTTACTTTACCCGACTGATACAGAGGGGAAGCGACAGGGCGAGAAAAGAGTTTTTGCTCTTTAGATGCTGCATATTTTATGTTTTCCGAGGTTTCTGGATGAAAGAATGTGTGATGAGATGGCAATGGCATTACATAAGCAACAAAAGGGAGCCCAAGGAATCTGAGACATGACACTAATGCCTCTTGCGTGAAGTCACTTTGCTGGCCCATTATGAATGCTCTTTAGCAGGTTGTGGTCTTTTCATTTAAACTTTAAGTCAAAAATAACAACAATAACCAACAACCGTTGCTCAGTTTAGCTTAAAAAACTGCAATAACTAATATTTGGCACATCTTCTGAGAAAATAAGTATAAACTGGAACAAGACGTGTTGTCTCTCAGGACAGAAGAGGGAGAACTCCTTGACACAGAGAGAGGAATACGTAGTTGCAGAAACAGGACAAATGGGGTTAGGAGCAAAGGTACATGGTCTTGAATTTGTTTTGTTCTAAGAAATCAATCAGAAATTAGTTTCATGGCCAGCAAAAAGATCAACAATTAAAGTATTTCTACGTGGGCTGATATTTGACAGCAAGTTTCTGTGAGTGAGCAAAGTGTCTCCAGCACTGAACTGTGCAGGATGAAGCACAGGTTATTTGGGGAGTTTATATACGTGTCAGTCTATACTTGTTCGCCTCATTTCATTTTATGTATTTCTATTGCTGCTGGCAGCTTGAGGTGCTACGAGTCACCAGCCATAAAACAATTTTCTCGTATATGGATCGACCATCATGACTGAGACTGAGGGAGAAAATTGAGTTCAAGGCTCCTGTCTGTGTTCTCAATGGAAAGATGCTATTCTTTGATCAAAATGCAAGATTTGAACTAGACTCTAAATAGTATACGGTGTGTGCTCTAGCAATGAGTCAGTTGATTGATTTGTCAAAAATATTCAATGGTGGTGGCAACAGTCTTGGTGATGGGCACATATCAGAGGCATATTGCACATATTAGTTGGTTATTGTTACACCCACAACTGTCCCTCATAAAACAACACAATGGAGGAACTGAAATCACTGACAAATTAACTTTGAGGTTTAGCAATAATAAAACTTAATTCTGGAATAGTATTTAATAATAATGTGGAATTATTCCTACAAAAATATATTATTTACAGCTTAAGCACACAGCAATAATGGATGATTGAGTAATTAGAGTAACCCAAAATGTAATACGTACAGTATATTTTATATTGCTTGCATTAAACTGTTGTTTTTTAATTTGTTTTGGCAATGGACAGATTTATCACATTTGAGACATTATTGATTAAGCAAATACTGAATTAATTAAAATAATGGTGGATAGAACCTAATGTTAATTGTTGAAACATAAACTTTTAACTTAAACGTGTTGACGCACATAGGAATCACCATGTTTTTCATGAATAGATATGTCCTCAGCTGTGTTGGCATCATTGTAAAAGGGTTTTCTAAGGATCATTTATCCTTTTAAATTAATAAAGTTGTATTACCAAAGATAATGTGCTATTGGAACAGAGTACTAATGATTGTTGATTATAGTCTTCTGTGTGTTTATGGAAATACTTAAAAAAAAAAAAAAGTTTCCATCTAAACATAAAAACTAAAACATGGTCACAAACATGGTCGTTTCTATGTAAGTCCAAACTTTTTGACTGGTATGGGATGCCTGCTCTACTGCTGAAACAGTGCTGTATTATAAAAGGTTGTGTTCATGCTTCAACAGACTCAGTTAACCTGCAGGATAAGTTTCTGACCTGTGACCACTGTGGACTTTTTACTGTGCTCTTCATCCTGAGATACAGGATTCACACAGCTGCATCACAAGCAGTGATCTTCTAAGAACGTGCGAGCTACAATTCAGGTCACAAAACCGGGGCAAAGGTCACTTATTACACTGCAGTCTACTTTTTCAGGCAGCCTATAAGACTTGGTTATCCTAGCTGTGTTCAGCAATATCCTCAAAACGCACCAGATACAGTACAACAAAACTGTCCACAGCAAAAGAGTTTGCAGCTACACCATCAAATCTATGTAATATGATTACATTACATATTGCCTTGCCTTTCATTGGTACTTTAAAACAAGAGCATTGAAGGGCAGCTTTCACTAGTCAAAACAGAATCTCAAAGGCTGTTTTCAAACTGTTTTGAGAAATGTTTTTCAAATGAAAAATAAACCAGAGAGACTCTAATCTATTAAGACATTAAGAGAGCTTTCTGAAGAATTTTTGAAACTAGATTTTTATCGATTTCACCCACATTAACTACATTTTGTCAGAAACATGGATCACATCTTCCATCCATCTTCTGAATCGTTTGGTCCCCGTAGGGGTCGTGGGTGTGCTGGAGCCTATTCCAGCTTCACACGGACTATCATACTTTCTTCCTGAGAGGCGTCCACTACACCACTACCACTACACCTCCCTGCCGCCCTTGGATCACATCTTCAAAAGCAAATTGTAGGAGAACAAAACTGTAAATTCAGAGGAAGTTTTCATTACCCTGTAGCCTTTCTACTTTGTACAAACCAAGTGACTGCAGAGAATTATTTTTGCTTGAAAGGGTATCAGCTTTGTTATTAACCACATTTGTAGCAGCTGAGCCAGGCAGACGAACGGCTACGTTGAACCAGCTGTGCCCTGTGGGTTGAGTGACACACATCTTTTATACCATCTCTCCATGGCCCCTGCACACAAGATAGCTCTTTAATCTGCTTTCCTCAATTATGTAATTATGAGCAAGTTTAGATTAACACATGAAATGAGTGGGATTTTTTTTAGATTGAATCCATGGGGTGAAATTATCTTTGCAGCAGCTCTGAAACATTGTATGTCTTTGTGGCATTTAGACAGAAAACCATCATGTGATTAGACTGAAATACCTAATTAAATTCAAATGCCTGTAGCTGCACCTTCATGCAGAAACACACAAGCACAGTTATCACGTCACCAGCCTCTCCTAATTGATTTTTAAGCACTTCATGATCAAAAGCAGTATTTTTTTTGTCACAATGTCCCCTCAGCCCTGAACCAACTAATGACTTTAACTCTAATGAGAACTTTATGTGTCATGGTCCAACACACCCTGTGCAAGGGTGTTAAGCATTGGATTAATTAATCATTCTTCAAATGGTTCCTGTTGTCCACAGCAAATAACAGTGTGTTCGACTCGGCTGAGCTCTCAAGCGTTCAGCTGGCTGATTGCGGGGTGATGATGTTGCATTTAGATCACGATTAATGTGATTAGTTGTGCAAAAACTGAACAATCCCGCACATCTGATCTACATCTGTGTTTCTGTCTTTGGACCTCTTCCAAGTATTGTCTGCTTCCCCGAGTCTTCCTCAACTCAACCTCATTAAGAAATTGGTCTTTGAATCCACTGAACCTATTTTAAGTATCCCAGTGAACTGTCAGTGTTAATGAAGATTAAAGGTTCATGCCTCTTTGCATGTCAGTCCATAACCCACAATTCTCCTCTCCCTTTTGCTCTGTGGATCACACTGTCAGAACTAAAGCCAACTTTTATCTTCTTTTCAGATGATCAGTTGATCAAATCATTTTTGTGACATGTAGATCAGTGGAGCAGAAAGAAGAGACTGAATTGCTCAGTGAGGCTTTTTTCTCTCTCTCTCGTTTGCCTGTGTCTCTGTGCTTGTTCTCTTATGTGCTGCTTTATTTTCTAAACTTGCGTGTTTGCTTGCTTGCTTTGATTTTAGGAATATTATATGGGTGAAAAGGAAAAATATGAGCTAGGATTTGATCCCTCTACATGCGTGATTCAAAGAACATTTTGGGAAATAAAAGCTTATTTGTTTTCTGGACAAGACTTACTTGAAAAGATTAATGCTACTCTTGGATTATGTTGAAAGCTACATCCAGCAACCAGTTAGCTTAGCTTAGCACACAGACTGGAAATGAGGGATACGGGTAACCCGGTTCTGGTAAAAGTTAGAACGAAGCAGATCAAAAGTTATCTTTCCAGTGCTCTACTGTGTTTGTCACAGCTTGCCAGTCTTGAAGCAGTGCTTTCATGTAGAACTGCCTACAGTAAAAAAACTGTCTCTTGTATATTCAATTGAAAATATCGTGTGAATTATTTGGGTGCACAGGGAGAGTGATTCCGGAGGCTCTTGTGTTTTAACAAAAAACACAGATTTGCTGTAAGTTCAAACTCTATCTTCTTCCTTGTTATTAACAACGAGCAAGTTCAAGACATTCAGGTTGCATCTTTTCTATATTATAACTGGATCCCTTTGATGATACGTGTTGGTTTGTGTGTCTGTACTGTTATTTTAATGTATGTGTTATATACAGAGGATTAGGGCAGGGATTGAGTTTTTGAGTTTTGAGTCAGAAATCAAAAATTTTTTTCATGTTGACCCTAATCCTCCTTCTTAGTATATAGGAGTATATAGGATTATATATAATAACACATAATATATAACATTTAGTTTAATATGTATGGTATTAAACACTATCTGCGGATAGAAACAGACTCAGCATTAAAGGTTTTAGATTTGGTCAAAACAAAGATCATCACATCTCTTGTTAGTGTTAAAATAATGTGATGCTGCCTGCAGCTGCCTACTGTACTGTATTTACCATACATACAGAGTGGTATGAACCAGAAATACGTTTTGTGATAAAAACGTTTCTAGATACAAGGAATTTGTCTTGGTGAGTTGGTGCACAAAGCAGGACGATATCAGATTTGAGAAGACACAAAAAGTCATAAATAGACAGTGGCCATAAATATAGACAGTGTAGAGGTACAGAGGCAGCTCTGACATTCACAAAAGAATGTTACAGAGGAGCAGCAGAGCAAGAGTAGCACTAATGTGGCACAGTGGTAGTGGACTGTGGGGCCAGAGAGCGTGACAGACCAACAGCTGAAGCCTGTTCTCCAAAATGTCACACTCCCTTTAAGCAAAAAGAAAAACATCCTTTAACAGGGGAAATTTGAATTTGAATTCTGCGTCTTTTAACAGACTCTGCTGTTTCAAACAAGCTTCTAATTTATTGTAACAAATCATTCTTTGCAGCAGTAGCTGACAGGCTGGCACGCACTGTAGCTACTGAACTACTATTAGCCAACCGCTGCTCAATAAGTGTCTTTGAATTATCATTTGAGAATTTGATCACCAGAGGGATTACATTTTATTCCTCCTTAATTTACATCTTAATGATGTGGAGGTCGCAGCAAGGTCAGACATGTCCGGTTGTACTCACTGTGTTCATTAGTGTTTTTGAGCTTGTAGCTTGAAGCTGTTAAGACCATCTGCCAACTGACAAAAAACCTGACACATTTCTTTATTATGGAGCTATTCATTTGAGCTGGGCTGGTATTTTCAAATGACCTTTTAGCTTGCTGGTAAACAGAAGCGTTTTCACCCTGGATATTTCACACAGTTTCTAAAGACGTTGGTCATGGTCCAAATTAATGTGGATAGTGATTAAAAATATAGGTGGTGTTGGTAATAATTACAATAACAGACTATGGCTCAATAATAGAAATTATTATTTAAAATAGGCTAAAAATTGTTTGTAAATGAGCTACAGTAATAAAGAGCATTTATTGGAATATATATAGTTGCATCTTGCAGGGCTAATCAGGATTTTACTTGTGTATCCATTTAAGCATGTAGCGTGTGAATGTGAGCTTTTGAGAGGGTGACAATATATTTTTAGGCAAAGCTTTTTTCCAGCCTGTCACTTCAAAAAAATGCCAAAGTCGGGAAGAAAATCTCTCCCTTGTTTTGTTTCTTCATGATTTGAACTAATAAATCTTCAGCTATATGTGTCCATGCGTAACAGTGACAGATGGGCGTGATAAGATTGTGTTTAACAGACTGTGGCTCCTCTTCCTCCCTCACCTTCTTTGTCTCACCCTCCTCTCTCCCTGTCTCTCTTTGGGAACATACGGTTTTGGTTTGCTTGTCAGATCTGTTTGATCAGAAGTAGTTTGCTGAGGATCTGTGCTTTGAACTCACTCACAGCTGTGGCAAGTTTCTCTTCTCTTGTCTTTATTCTCCTAATAAAATAGCTGGAACCGAGTGTACTTGGTCCATTTTTATATGTGGAGGCGAGCTGCATGCTGTTTCTAGGAAGTAAAGGGTTATGTTTGTCAGTATGGATCACAGTCTGTGGATGTGTGTGTCTATGAATATCTCTGCATGCCAGTGTGCCCATGCATATGTACATAAACACGCCTGTGCCTATTTAATGCCCTCCTGTCGCATTCCCTCAGTTTGACAGGTGTACTTTCTGATCTGTGCTGTTTGCCACACTTTGAGGTGAAGAGGACAAGCTGTGTCTGGACATCAGGGGAATGTTACTGTAGCCAGAAGAGAAGGAATGAGCTGAAGCTAAACTTGTCTTCACAAGCTTGTCACTGGTTAGGGATGAATTATTCATCTTTTTATTTTTATTTTTTTCAAACATTGATCACAGAAGCAGACCTGGGTGCATAAGAGTCGCTCTGTATGACAGCACTCTGTCAGAACCCAACTCGTCTCTTTCAAACAGCCCTGCCTGCTTTCCTTTCCCTGTGTCCCTTACAATGTACACCCATAGCTTTCTTTCAAAGAATTTTCTTTTTACCCCCCCCTCTGCCTCTCACTTGTGTCTCACATTAAAACATCTCATCAGAGCCACTTTTGATGGATCTCTCAGTTGCCTCTGCATCGGGAAGGAAGGTGTGCACGTCAGAGTAAACAGTTTCAAAAGAGTCTGTGAATAATTTGTACATCGGGATGTAGCTGCGGTTGTGTCTGTTTGCACGGACCAGGCTTTTTTTTTTCTTTGGTGCGGTGCAGTATGTGGTTCTAACTCTATCCAGCATGCTGTTTCATCCCAGTACATCCAGTGCTGAGTTCCTGCATGATGTCAGAACAGATCTATGTTTAATGTGCAGGCAGGGCCCAATTACTTGGTGCCCATAGCTGTACCTGGAGACTTTGAAGAGGCCCCTTTTGCATGCCAGATAAAATACCATGATGTCGTTATTTGCCTCAGACTTGGTTGGTAAGATTTCATGGCATGGGATCCCCTTTAAGGACACCAATTGCTCATTCCCTACTGTGGCATCATGGTTATTTGCTTTGGGGTAAACCTCCCCCTCAACAGTCATTTGAGGTCCCTGTCTTGGTTTCTCTTTTATTTTAGAGACTGAATATTTGTAATGACTCTGTTAAGAGCAGAGGGAGCAGGAACACCCCTCCTCCTTGGTGTCTCTTCAGCCCTCTTTTCCTCCTCTTCTCCTGAAGGCCTTTAGGGAGAGCAGCTGAGTCACTCTCTCCTCCCTTTTTTATCCTCAATCTGTTCTTGCTCCTACTTCCTCCACCTTCCTTCTGTTTTTTCTCGCTAAGCCTTGATCACAGGAGATGACAACTTGTGTCAATTGCAAGGTTCACTGCTAATTCCCCACAGAGCCTCAGTTTAGTGTACGTGTGTCTTTTTTTTTTTAGCAGAACTGATGCGTGCATATTTGTGATTTTACTGTCAGCATGCATGTCTCCTATTAGACGCTGCTATTAGTCAGAGTAGTAGCATGGACAGCAGCAGCAGCAGCAGCAGCAACACACTCAGTGATGGAATCTCTCTGGAGTTATTTACGCCACAGAGATAACAGAGTGTGACTGTCAACCAAGCATCCGATGACACACAGGCAGCTACAGTCTGTTTCTCTGAAGTGCCTCTCTTTCCTTCCTTCGATGGTTCTGTCAGGATGTATAATCCCTCATCACCTTCCCTAAATCATTTCACATCTCTGCTTTCTGTTTCCATCTGTCATCCAGTTAAAAAAAAGTCTCTGTTCTTCATTCTCCTCTATCTCTAATCTTATTTTACACAGTGACCTGCTTTCTTGTGTCTTATGTGTTTGAGAACATCCCTGCTCTTCCTTTTGTCTTATTTTGTTGACTCTTTTGCTTTTTTCTCTCTCACTGTAGTCAGCACCTTCATGCATGCTTGTCTTTTCTGCTACCACTTCCTCTCTTCAAACGTTTCACTTCTTGCCTTCTTTTAACAAGAAGCTCGATGTTCCATTAGCTAATTTTTTATGCCACAGACACAGCACCTACTGCTTCTTCTAGTTTAGCTCATAGTTACAAACAAGTGCCATTTTCTAGACAAGCATGTCTCATTATATTGACCAGCACAAAAAGCTGGGAAAACGGGGGTAAGAAATACATTTGCGACGTAGTTGATTAATGATTATCTCTGCAGATTTACTGCAATCTTTTCTGTGAATGCAGCAAAGTGAGTAAATGCATGTTTAGAGATTAATCAACAATTAGCTGCTGTGCTGTGTAGTGAGACTCTTTCTGTGCCAGGAGAGTAGATTCAGTACCAAAGTTGTTGCTTGAGATCCTATAATTGCCTCAGAATTCTTCCTGTAATTAACACTCCTGGATAATTACACCAGAATCCCAGACCTCGCTCTTCTCCTATTATTAGGCTCAGTGCAGAACGAAAACATGCATAAAGAGATTTTTCACTTCCCGATTCCCATTTGTTACAGCAGACACCGTGTCTGACTGTCAAAGCTTTCGCTATCTTGACTGCAGTGAGATTAAAGCTGAGTGGAGGAGAGATGGGAAATGGACTGGGCAGCGTGGCAGTTCCCGACGGCGCAGGATTAGAGGTTGGGACAGTGAACTAGGCCATACAAGCAGGCACAGCAGAAATATGGACACAAGACCATAACATAAACAGAATGAATGGCACAGTGCATTTCATCAGCATGTCATTATGCTGTAATCCCAAACCAGCCACTAAGCTGGCAGCATGTGTGTCACATGGATACACTTGTGGATATTGCTATTTCCGCCTTCATTAGGAATCACAAGTCTTTGATGTCGAATGTGGCCTATTTTATCAGAAATTGTGTTCTGATGCTTTGCTCATGTCAGATACATGATTAAAAAATGAAACAAACTATTCTGATGTTTTGCCTGCATTTTATGAAACAAAGACAGCAGATAATAGATGTGAGAAAACACGAGGAAGCTAGATACAATACATGTATTTTTAAAATTGGGTCTGATTTGTTAGTACTTTGTTGTATTCTCGATAGAAATAGCTTAGCAAAGAGAGATTCTGTTATCCTCAGTCACCAGGTGTGTAAACTCTGAAACATTTGTCTTTGAAGGAGCAGAACTGATCTGCAATATATAAATAAACATAGTTATTTACGTGTATTTACAGAAAGCAACACAGAAAATAAGAAGCCAAATTAATAGAAAATATACAAATTGACTGAAAACTGAAGCTGAGATTATGTGCAGTTATGCCAAAGCAGGTGTTGGTTTTGAGCAGCTGAGAGGTGGACGTTAATGAATCTTTTGGACTGTCTCAGATGCAGGATGGATTTGACAAGCCAAACTACATGAACTGACATGATACACAATAACAACACAGCACTACGATTCTTCCTGTTCAGTGAAAATCATGAGCCTGTGCAGTTTAGTTCAGAGTCAGTGAAGACAGATGGAAACGAGGGGGGCAAAGAAGAGGTCAGAAATGCCAGCCAGCTTCATGTTACAGCAGAAAGGCACAGAAAGAGACAGTTTCAAATTTCCACACATGGAGGGCTTAAATTCTTTATTTCATATTATAGAATTTCAGTCTCAATACTATGAGACAAACAATGTAATTAGCAATCACAATGTTGCACCAAACTCTGATCTTTAGGTAACACAGGCATCACATAATCATGGAGAAAATCACTGTCTCGCATTTTTGCATCAATACTCCCAATGTTTTTACCTTCTCTTTAATACATCTTCCCATAAGAATACACAAACCTTTAGAAAAATGAGACGCTTGATGCTGTTCTCATAGCTGTGAAGTATGGTAAGTATTAATCTAACATCAGCGGCTATTTAGCTTAGTTTAATACGACGATAGGAACAAAAATCCAGACTTTGCTAAAAGGTAACACAATCGACCAACAAGCCATTTTAAAAGAGAAAACCACAATGTGTTGTTTAAATGTTTTGTATGGTTTAAACAAACAAGATATGAAGTTAGCTTTAGGAAATACTTGGTATGCCTGTGAAGATTCTCAGTCATCCAGGTGAAGGTATGGCAACTGGACTTTAAAGCTGCTTGGATGAGTGGTGAACCCAACTTAACGAAAGAAGTCCAGCTGTGGTGACTCCCAGTCAAAACTTAGTTGTTTATTTCAGTGAAAAATTATAAAAGACTGAAATAGTATACAATGTGAAATATACATACTAAGTAGTGAACATTGCTGGTGCTTGTAAGCAGATTTTGTTGACTTTGGACAGGCCAGCTGTGTCCTTGTCTTTATGTAAGCTGCACTAACCAGCTGCTGCCTCTAGACATGAAAGTATTATCAATCTTTTCATGTGAATTTGACTGTGAACTCTATAAACTGTGGACGTTTTCACTGTTCACCACATTTGTGTAGTTAGATTGTTTTGGACTGGTCAGAAAGAAACTTGTTGATGCACTGGAGCCACTAAACTTAAGTGAACCCGAAAGTCCTGAGAACTCTTTCAAAATCACATTGAGATTTTAACATTGCTAAAAACAAAAACTCCAGCCTTGGAACTCAGCCTTTTTCAACACTATGTAATATAATTCAGCTGAGATAGTAAGGTACATAATATGGTAAGGTCTTGAAAAACAACAAGTTCTTTTCCAGTATTTTGTTTAATTGCAGCCTTTAAAGAACACCATTTCCCATGAACCCCAGGCGTTCACAGGCTAAACAGCTCGGCTTGACAGAAGAGGCAAGCCCACAGCTGTGTCCAGAATCACTCCTTCACCACTTCCTATATAATGCTAATTTCTTTTCTTTAAAGTGCGAAGCAGTGCACTGTGGGATTGTTAAGTAGTGGATGTTTTTTTCCTCCCACTACAGAAGCTTTGAGAGCACTAAATAGTGGACAGGTTTACAGACTCAACGCCATTACGGGATGGCAAACACACTATAGTGCACTAGATTAAAGCTAGAGTGTTGAAATAATGACTTTACAACAGAGCATTGGTGGGCTTTATGCATGTGGATGAAACATATTACAATGTTATACACACTCTGATGCTCTCAGTGGCTTCACTGAATATATCACCACCTTTTCAGAGCAGAGAGAACTGCTTATATTACCATGATTTTAAAGCCTAACTTTATACACATGCATATTGTTATTCAGTCAGATTTGACTGTGTGAGGCTAATAACATATTTTCCTGAGGTGTAACATACTCAGAGCACATATTTACTACTGCTTTACCCAGACTTGAAGTCTCAGAAAGAAAACAACAATTTCTTTAAAACTTAACACTAGCATTTATGCTAATGTGCCACATTTCACTTTCTGTGATCCTCCTTACACTCCAATGTTTTTTTACATTCTTCCCTTTCCTCTTTTTCACTTTTGCTGTTTCTTCCTCATGTTTTTGTCAGTGTGGCATCTTAACTTTAGGTGTCCACTTTGTTTGCAGTACCAGCCAACACCCCTGGCAAAGTGGCAAAGTCACCTCTGCAGCGTTGTCATAAGACGAGCTGTGTGTGTGTCAGCATGAGGACATTTCACTGAACTTGTTCAGCATGTGCTTTGAAGGTGAGACACCCCTACAGACTCCCCTTAAATGTACTTGCAGAAGGGCAAGATGAAGTTTTCTGTTCTTTTAAGAAGTTATTTTAACTTTCAGGGTTCACTTTTCAAGTTGATTGAGTATATGTGGGTTCATGAGCCTTTCCTTTATCGTGTGTGTCACCATCAGTCATCTTGAAGCTAGCCTTCTAAAAATGTCAGTATCAACCTTCTGTCTCCTGCTACGGTTAAAGTCATGCTCTAAATCAGTTTTGAGGTACAATGATTTGGGCGGCGTGGTGGTGCAGTGGTTAGCACTGTCGCCTCACAGCAAGAAGGTCCTGGGTCGATTCCCGGGGTCTAGCCAGGGTCTTTCTGTGTGGAGTTTGCATGTTCTCCTCGTGTTTGTGTGGGTTCTCTCTGGGCACTCTGGCTTCCTCCCACAGTCCAAAGACATGCAGTTAGGTCAACTGGTGACTCTAAATTGGCCGTAGGTGAGAGTGTGAATGGTTGTTTGTCTATATGTGGCCCTGCGATAGACTGGCGACCTGTCCAGGGTGTACCCGTCCTCCCGCCTGTATGACAGTTAGGATAGGCTCCAGCACACCCGTGACCCCTACAGGGACTAAGCGGTTCAGAAAATGAATGGATGAATGGATACGATGATTTATTTATTATATTTTGTCACGGATGTATATACAGCCAATGCAACATTCCTCAGATATTACTGAGATAAACTAATTCTGTCCTACTAAGTTTTCAATGATCAAGGTAATAAAGCGACCTGATCAGGAGGTCTTTAGCCATGTTTAGGTGTTTCTGGTGTATGCTACCTGCTCAGCACCAAATAAGGGACAAAAATTAGCGACTAGCTGGTGAATACAGTTTACATTAGCATTTAGAGGCTAAAGTGCCAGATATTTGATAGAGGCAAAAACTGAACGTCGAACCTAAATTCAGCAGGCAGAAATATGACTCTAACATGTTTTTTTGTCTGTTGGGTGTACAGAATAAATTGAAACTTTGTTCGCCACGTTAACCATTCAACAAGATGTCATCCACTGTGCCCAAATGGTGAGAAATTATCTATTGCAGTGCAGTGAGAAACAGCTATGCATCTGTCTTCCTTTTGATTTGGTCAATGCACTCACCACGGGACTGAGCTGATTTGCTTCAATGTAGTCATGCAAGGAAAAGCTTAAATGGCTCCAACTGAAGAAAAAAGTGGTATCTCAGTTATAAAAGTCTTAGACATCTATGCTTGGGAGCTGTCTAACTAGGCTTTTGACAGTCCATGGTATTATAGGCAGACAGTGGCTCAGTCAGCTTCTCTCTTGAACACTGAGGATGACCAACTGTAGAATCTAATATGATTTGAAATACGCAGACTCCCAGCTATCTGCTCCATCTGTCTCCCTGCTATAACAAGTGTCTTTCTCACCTGGGACCTACAGGAGCACACAGACTGATCTGCCTGATTCCATCAATGCCTTTCAACAATGTATCTTCCTGCTTTATTACTCGGACAGAACTTTCTCCACCTCACTGCTGTCGAGTGATGAATTATGAATAGATGTGAATCCAGCTGTACCACCGGCCAGGCCTGAGGATTATTTTCAATTTGCACACCGCTCCTTTTGCTCCCTCGCTGGCTCACAATACTAGTCAGACTTCTGTCTCTAGGGACCTTTAGGGCAGTATTAGATTGCTGCCTGAAATTGTAACCCCACTAATCATGAAAAAAGTTTAAGAAATTAATCTGTATGGTTGCTCAGCGCACTGTATATAGTTACACAATGTTGCTGCTCAATGGTTTCACTCCAACAGTGCATGACTAGCATTGCTTCTTACACATGCAGTAGATAACATTTCTCATATTGCTTCTGGAAGGAAGAGGAACCTGCAGCACATGTATGACCCCTCTCAGATCCTCATTGACTCCAGATAACTGGTTGTAATTAGCCTGGTTGATGAGCAGGCAGTGAAAGAGAAGTAGAAAGGACAGGGATCCTTTTAATGAAGCCAATGAGAAGGACATGGAGAGCCTGCAGGCTTCAAAAAGGATTAGAGCAGGCTTCAGCAGATTTAGGCTTGTGATGCTTCCACAAGTCTCTCAACCTTGAGGGGTGAAACAGGACGAGGAAAGGGAGTTTATATGTTTATGTCTATGTGATATATAGCACCAGAGATATTCTTTCCCGTGTTATACCTTAATCATCCGCTACTGTTCATCTGGAGATAGTAAACTGAAAGATTTTTCTAAAGGTCAACGTCCCCAGGATGCTACCCTTTTAATATACAACTCAGTCATTCTATAGATTAAGTGTGTGAGATTGTGTGTGTGTGTGCGCGCGCGCATCTGCCTGTTTCTGTGCATTCAGCTGCTTCCATGTATAAACTGTAACACGTGTGTGTGTGTCCGTGTTGATGTGAAGTGCTGAACTATAAGCATGTGATGCATTATGCTGGCTTAATATGCCCCATCTCTGCCTCTCTGGATATGGCATCGAGTGTGAGAGCGACAGAGAGTCGAGCCAGTTGGCAAAGAAAGAGCCTGGATTGAAGTGATGGCTGGTGACATGGCAGACAGGCTGGCCAGGCAGGAAATAGATGCCAGCAGGGATACTGATCACACTCACCTCCACCTCTCAGTGACTTTGTCTTTCTGGCCCTTGTCTTTGTGGCTCTATCTAAGTGCAAAGTTTTTTGGTGAGACAGATAAACAGCTAGTTGTGCATTTATTGGGGAAATGTGTTCAAATTAAGGATCACAGTGTGTAAAAGACCTTACTGCTAACATACAGGATGGTTTTTTGAGCTTGTAAAACGGTGCTCGTAAATCTTTAACCTGGGGTATTTTATTTATGTTGCTTGATTTACTACTTCTTACTTTGTAACTATACTTTAACTATAGTATTTGTTTATTTTGCCATAATCACTGAGTCCATATGATGAATTGTCACTTGTTGTACAAAATTACCACCTGCTGTGTCTGAATTAATTTAAAAGGAGTGGAAACAACAGGAATGCTCTGTCCTCTCTGTTTCACCAGCATAATGGAAATTTGTACAGTAATAGTCTGAACAGGTGCCATGCATATTGAAGCTATCAAAGCAGAGAAGTTGACAACCAGCCATTTTCTCTAAAGTTATATAGAGAGAGGAATTAGTGAATGTTTCCAAGTCATTAAATTTAATATTTGATCAGGGTACTTCAAGGACACAAATCTTGTAGCAAATGGCCCCTGACACTTTCAGACTGGACTGTCTTTTTCTATCAGCTTATCAGTAATTGCTTGACACAATCAGGGCAGAGGCCTATTAAATTCTATTATACTTTCCTTTGTTTCAAAAACAACCCCAAAAGATTTAGACACGGATAAATGAACATTTAGATCTGTTCACTGAGCTTAAACAATTCATCTGTTGTACCAGAGTCCCCAATTATGTCTTTCCTCTCCTTGTGGTCTGTCACTTCTCATTCTTAGTGAAAATGTGTCCATAGCCTGAGAGACTGCCCTGGGGAGGGGAAACTGCTGGTTGGTTGACACACTCTCATCACAAGGCCTTAAAAAGAGGATGGCCATTTAATAGGCTAGCTGCCAGTGACAGCCCATCCAGCTTGTCCTCTGTTAAATTTTGACATGTGACTGACTGTCGCCGTCATTACACCGTGGCACCCATGTCATCGTGTCCATTGGCAAAGGACAGCAGCACCACAGGTGTTCCAGATGTCTCCAGACTGCCATCACTGTTTCTAGTTTTGTGCCAGAATGACATAGTGACATTTAAGGAGAGACACAAACACTTTCAAAATGAATGATGGCATAAAATGGAGAATATTTGCTGTTTGAAAACAGATGGCAATTTAAAAGAATAGTTTGACATTTTGTGAGATATGCTTGGTTGCTAGTTAATTAGTTGAGACGATCAACATAGGTGTCATGGTTTTATGTTAAATATGAAGCTAGAGCCTGGACATGGTTGGGTTAGCATAAAGACAACGGACTAAGTTCTATCAAAAGGTGAAAAAGTGCCTTTCACCACCTCTCACTACAAGTTCACTAATTAAAATGTTGAACTGTATCATCACAAACCCAAATATAAAAACATGGTTATACATTATGTTATGGTTTATTCAGACATAAAGCAAAGTGACTCTCGCCCGTAAGCTGGCTGGGATAGGCTCCAGCACCCCCGTGACCCCTGCGGGGACTAAGCGGTATAGAAGATGAATGAATGAATGAATGAATAAAGCAAAGTGAATTTTGCCCATTCATATTTGTGCGTGTGCCTACATGTTTTTTGTGTTTAGTCTTTATTACAATTTTTTCTGTGTATATTTCACCTTCATACACAACCAGTCCATCTATTTCCACCTGTTTCCAGTATTTATTCTATGCTAAGCTAACCATCTCCAGGCTCCAGCTCCATATTTACCACAGTGAAATGACTGTGGTATTAAAGTCTTGCGAGAAAAGATCTTAAATCTAATATGCACCTATTCCTTTGAGTAACTTAACTAACAGATAACAGGTCCTTTCAGAAACATTTAATCCTGAACATTACATTTGGGAGTTCATTTAATTTCCAAAGACCCTTAAAATATAATGAGAACTGAAAAATTATTGTTGACCTATTGGACAGTAATCAGTGCTAAAATATCAAATTTAAGTAATTACTATAATTACTATGACTGGATTTTTAATCAGCATTAGTTTATTCAGTCTGAGCTCTCAAGTCTCATGGGACCTTGAAATAAACAAGCACGGGGTAAATAAGTCTGCCACCCATGTAATAAGCCTAAATTGATGGATCACAGTAATGAATTACTGTTACAGAACATTGCTAAAGAAAGTGTGTTAGGTCATTTGTTGATACAATAACACTGGTGAGGGTGATACAAGCCTTGACTGGCAGGACTGTGTGTGTGTCACCCTGCATTACAATGATGGCCTTTGGGCCCTCAGAGAGTGGCATCGAAATTAATGTTCTTTTGAGCCATGGCTCCTTTGTGTTAACTCAAACTGACTGTGTGTGGAGGCTTCGGGTTGTGTGGTAGTGTTTGTGTAGGAACCCCAATATTTGCTTTAACCTTCAGTGAATATGCCTCAGTGGCAAGGAATAAAAAAGAAATCCAGGTCAGATCCTGTCATCACAGTAAGTCAGTAAGGCATTACAGCTGCCACTGTCCCTCGCATTGCTCATACTGAATGACTTCCATCAAGAAACCTTAATAAAACCAGAGCAGTGTTGCAATCTGTAGCTGTTCAGAATATTTGAACTGATATTTACAAAACTGCTGTAGGTTTCTGTAAGAAAAGGTAATAATTATGGTCATGGTAAAGGCTAATAAAAAAGTTAGATCTTTATTATTGTCACTTTCACTTCAGTTATTTTAAATGTTATTGATTATCGATTTCTTATACTTCCAACAATGGGAGCACATCCCAAACATGCATACATTTTTTATAAACTGGTCTACAAAGCTTGTACCTATTGTTTAGTGTTGATATTGTATAGTGGGTCTAACTCCTTGTTCATATTTTCTAAGGAAGCATAACACCTGAATTAATTTTTCAGTTTGATCCAAGAATGTCCAGATCTCATTAAGTCTTACCCAGGTTGGTGCAAAATAATCTGGTGGTGTTGCTAAAATCAGAAAGCTCTACTCAAAGGTGTACTCACATGTGCAGGAACTTTTGATCCATGCTGCAGTGTCAAGAGAGCTGGTCCAATAATACTTTATTTAAAAAGTTTAAATTGTAAGAAAGAAGTGGAAAAAATATTCTTCTAAGTCTTCAGGCATGCTAACTCATGATGAATTGTGAACATAAGTTCCTCTCCTGTGAGGACAGATGATCTGATTACAGTTATGAGCACATATGCTGCATATAACTGTATAGTAATGAGGAAAAATGATCTGTTAAGTCCATACCAACATCGGTCTACTGTATTCATATCAATTTATGTGATTAATGTGACCTCATATTTTTTTACTCATAGGTCTTCTTGAATTATGTATGTGTTTTTGACAGTAATTTATTATGTTTTTAAAAAGGAAAAAGCAACACACAAGCCTGTTTAGCCATTTGAATAAGTGGAATGAGTGAAGCAGATTATTTAAATTTGTATATGTGTATTTTTAGAGCTTAATTGAAACTAAGATCTAATTCTGAAGTTTAGTTTTATGGTAGCTAAAAGGGAAAATAATTTACCTTATTATTGCATCACTGACGGTGTTTATCTAATGTAACATCAGTCAGATGTCCATGTTGTTAATCAGTGATGTGGTTCCATTATGTCTTTGGAAATTAGGAAAGGTCAAATTCTCAACATTAATGGGTCATGACTACACAGCATAATGATGTAAATTATTTAGCTCATGTTCATAGAAGCCTTTACGTCCATAAGCCCTGAAACAATTCTCTGCTATTAAAGATTCATAGCACATGGCAAGACATATTGTTAATCATGCCTTTGTTAGCTTTGGTTTCACAGGTCATGCATTTTATAGGACACAAGTCCAATTTAGGAATCTCATTGTAGTCTATTATTATAACAAGAATTCCCGTTTGTCTCTTTAAACTGGTGTTTCATATAAATGTGTATGTGGTGCTGAGGTATAATGGAAATTTCCAACATATCTGATCAGTTAACTGCGGCAGTTTTATTATGCATGGCCCAAGGACAAAAGCGCATTAAAGAAGTGGACTGTTTGCACATCTATCGTCTCTTGACTTCTCCTGTCATCTCAATGTCTACAGTATCTGCTTATATACACATGTAAATGTACCCTAATTCTTCTTCTACTTTTACATACTCACACATGCATTCACAGTACAGGTGCTCATGTCCCATGCAGCACCACCCAGTTTCCTGTTTCTACTCAGAGACTGGGTGTCCTAGCCTGTGGTGGGTGGCATGGCCCTGTCTGATCTCTCACCAGACAGAAAGTGGAAGTTGCAGAGACTAGAAGGAAACAAGCAACTCAGCCTTTTTTTTCTCTTAGGGCTGATTCTCTCTCATCAGGTGAGCATGTATAATGGTCTGTGTGCATGGTGTGTGTGTGTGCGTGTATTTCCTGGACCATGCACTGCCAGGGGCTTCAGGGTCTCCCTACATGGATTGATGGGCACTGACAATGGCTTCCCTCAGTGTAAATGTGTTTTCTCTGTGGGTTGCTCAACTACATTCCACAGTCACACAAACACAGAGTTGTGCTTATGTAAAGAGTGATGAGTGGGCACAGTAGAAATCAGTGTGTGAGCAGCCATTTGAGGAGCTTTTGTGGATGTTATGCCTCAGCCGGTGTGTCTTTTTGGAGAGCTCTTGTCTACACCTACACACTCTCGAACACATTTCCTGCTCATTTGTCAGCTGTGTCCTACACCTTGCAGCAGGATTATTGGCGTGGTAGTTTCACTCTCTGTTCTGCTGCTGTTGATTCTTCATTTTCCTGCTATATAAATACATGCGTATACTGTACATATAGACATCCATTGTCTACTTTGCCACCAGGCCTCAATTAAATCTCTTTCTGGATTATTTGAGCAGCTTTATGCATACATTAATAGGTTGTGTTCGTGTTTAATGCATAAGACTTAGCTGTGCATCCGCTGTGCCATCCCCTGATCCCATATTATGTCCTCATGTTGAAACATGTGGAGGCTTCAATGTTGCTTATGTTGAATAGCAGAGAAGGACATTGTTTGCATAAGACAGATTGGCTTAATTGCTGTCTTATATGTCATAACTTCTCTTTAAACAAAATAAAAATGCTGGAGAGCAGGTGAGAGTAAATTGAAGCCCCAGAAATATAATACAATACAATGTAGCTGTTCGTGCAGGAAGAGGTGAGGGGCATTAAAGAGGTAGCAGCATATCTCAGTAAGCCCCCTGCCCCCTGCAGCTTCACAGCCCACTCTACTGACTAAATCTGGCTCTGTTGCTATCTAACCTGCACTTGGCTTTTTTTAAGCTTAAAAGCCACACTTCTCTTTCTCCATCTCCTCTCTCACTATCTGCTGTGTTTGAGTGGTAATTGGGCTGCGGTTAAAGAGCACATGAATTCCGGGTCAACCACTCTACCATCTGGGCTGGAGCTTTAGAGAGAGAACACCTGGCAACCTGGGGAGAAACAGACAAGAGTAACTGTTGAATGATTGCTGATCACTTACACAATTAAATGACTGCACTCTAACTGTAATTAAAAAGTCATCAGCATCACAGATTTAATTTTGAAGGGCAGAGCTCAAAAATGAAATCAACAGAAAAATTAGCAAAATGAGGCAATTAAACAGCCCTTAGTGTTGAGCCATGCTAGTGTTGTAAGAGTGAAGTGCTGGACTGATTAATGCCTTCACACATCTTTGTGAGGCTGTCACTGGGCACAGTAGAAGTGCTTTGAGCTAAATGCTAACTTCTACTGACCTGCTGGGACTTTCTGATGTTTTGCCGATAAAATGTTTGCCATGTTCACCATTTTGCTTTAGTTAAAACTTGCTATTAAGAACTGCAAGTGCAGCTAAAGTTGATATGAATATCATTAATTTGCAAGTATTTGGTCATAAAGTAACATATTTGACAAATCTGCATTTTGACATTGTCAGAGGAACAGCAACACTAAATATGATTATATATATCAAGATATTTCCTTCCGACCCATGGATTGTTATTCCATCCAGTGGTTGTTCAGATATTTTAGTCTATTATTTAGATTGATGAACCAAAGACCAAAATTACACTCCCTGGAGCAACACCTTGACTAAAAAGGAATCAATTAACACATTTAATTAAGTCTGTAATTTTAGTCACATTGGGCATTCAAAGAATATTAATTTACCTCCTCAAAAAGCAAAGGCACATTATGGTTTATTGTTGGCAGTTTTGATTCCTCTCCAGCTAACTACAAAATCAACAATACTATATACATCTGCTATGCTGATGCATTCAGGAATGTCCTGTTGGACCTAGACAAACAGGACATTGAGCATTGAGCTCCACTACAAAAGTCTCTGTAATGGAATTAATTAATAATTAATAGCATTATATTACCTGTTGTTATTGTCCTTCCCTGACTATTACAGGCTGCGTACAGCTAATACTATGACAGTCTCTACATGTGACTGCCATTAACCAGACATGTACTGAATACTGTAATCAGAGTGTTTCATGGGGCAGTGATGGATCATATATTTAATATTTCAAATTACCTCAATTCCTGTAATTATTAGATGACAATGATAACTAGTTTCTTGTACCTCTACTATTTTCTCTTCTTTCATTATAAATTCTAATTTCCTAATTAAAGTACTCAATATCTGGTGCTGAATTGTCCAGTTTGAACTTTAACCTCATCATCTATAGCCCTGGTAGCTGGAGTAGTTTTGTAAGTGTAAAGTGAAAAATTAAAATGTATGCTGTGTCAGTTTATAACTTATAGGTCTGCTTAAACAAGAACATTTGGAAATATGTGGTTTCTGTAGCAAACGTTTCATAGCATAAACAATTATCTATAGAATCTAATGGTTGTAGTAACCAAACCAGCTGACTGTCATTTTTGACACAATAGACCAGTGACACTACAAGCTTAGATTTTAAGGTTTAACTGGTCGTCTAATCTTATTGTAGTTAATGTTAATACTATTTTGCCTCAAATCACAGTCATGGAATTTATGTAAAGATACAAACTACTTTTGTCATTCAAAATCAGGCACAAATTTGTTTCTGCTGCATCTTCATATTTATTGTTATATCTGACTTAGCCTTATTAAAGTCAGATTGACAGAGCTTACAGTGATCGACAGTATATCACATATTGACCTTAAGTATCAATAAAAATATCTTTTGAATATCAACATCAGCATGTGTGTAACTAGGTAACTTATAGGAAAGGCAACCTGGTAATTTTTAATGAATGTATGAGCACGGGCCCCTTCAGCATTTAATATCATGCTGTGTGTTAGCAATGCTTAAGCAGGCTATTCTGATTTTACAGTATATGTTTTAGGCTACAATTTATAAATGCAATATTTATGTTTCTAACAGAGAGTAACAGATTGCACTTAAAGTCTGTCACTTTTGTATGTGTATGTGTTAAGAAAAATAAATAGCAAAATATTATACAACAATAAATACATGTCTTTCCTCATAGACAAGTTTACATTTCACACCAAGCCTAAAAGCCACAACAAACTTGCTGATGATACATGCAGTGTCTTTTGGCCTTACAAAATTACTATTGTTTTGCAGTGTGCTAACAGCTGACTCTACCAGATATGTAAAACTGCTATAGCTAACAGTGGAATACTGTTAACAAACAACAACAAAAAAATATTTTAAAATGTTTAAAATCAATTCACTACCCTTGTGTATAAATAACTATAATCAGGCTGTTGAGGCATTTCCACAACAGAACATCACTTCAGGCAGTACATTTATTTCTAATGAGTAAGCGGATGAGTAAATGTTGCCTGGCAACAAAAATAATTGGGTAAAGAAAACCCCTTATCTGATGCTGCTGGATGTGTGATTAATATGGCAACATAAATTAAGTGAACCCTTTCCAAATGTATGTACAGTATACATTTGTCTTAATATATGACCAGCTCTCCACCTAAGTAACAGTTCTACACAAGCGCAAGCTCTTTAAATTAACAATTAATTATACATCGTTCAGGCATTCACTGATGGAAAAAGCTACCTAACCTGCTTATATGCACAAAAGCTAATTGGAGGCAGGAGTTGGCAAGCCTGGAGTCCAGTCAGTGCATTGCTATGCATTGAAGGTGCAGGTCTAACCTTCTTTTTTTTATTAAAACACGCCAACATCCTGAGTTGCCATTCACAGGAAGAATCGGCTGATGTGAAGCATGCCTCGCAAAGAAAGAAATCTCAGAAGTTGTTGATTTCCCTAAATTAGAGCTTTTGGTCCAAACTGTATGGGAACAATTTAGTGCTGTGGCTGCTCTACCTAGAAGTGAGCATCTAGCTATGATGACTCCAAGGCACAATGCAGCATGCTCAGTGAGGTGAAGAAGCGACTAGAGGCTTAAAGTAAATCTTAACATCCCTGTTGCATCAGCTAAATGCTAATCACGGTGCATATCTGCATATAGTATGGAAACATTGCACTGTGTCTTGACCTTCCACAAAACTACTGGAACATGCAGCAAAGGGGATACTGCATAGCAACATGGAAAAATCATCTTAATGGGGAAAAGGCCATCGTGAAATGACAGAGGTTCTCAAGGCTTAGACAGCTTTGCATGTGGAGGGCAGAAAAGAGCAGTATCTGTGCAGGCAGGTGGCCGATGGCTGAGCTTTACAAGTGAGGGCAACAAATAGAAAATCACCAAGTTTTGCATGTGGTGGACAGGTGTGTTTTGACTAGAGATTAAAGCCAGAAAAGTAGGAAGAGAGTTCGAAGCAGGAGAGGAGGGGTCAGTAGATGGAAATGGTGCAGGCGTCGCCATGACAACATTAGTACTACATACTCCTACAGTATTGTCCTTTCGAAGTCGATCCTAGCTTTGCAGTTTATATCAGAGCTGCATATTGATTCTGCCCTAAGATATAGCTGCTGTGGTTCAGTTTGTTGAACTTTTGTGGATGAGTTTTTACATAACTGAACTTTAGTGAACATTCTCCTCCAATAACATCATGTTGTTTAACCAGGCGTTTTAATGCTGTAGTCATTTTATTACATGAAACCAACTTTTATTAATGCTGGACAGGTGCAGTTTTACTGTTTTTGTGTTCTTTGGAAGGTTTTGTATTCACAACTTGTGCAATACTAGACAAGAATAGTATCTATTAGTGGGAAACCACAATGCCTTAAGAAAAAAGCAAATGAAATATGAAGACTGTGTGGAAGTGGTTGCCAGTCAATCCTCTGTCAGGACAAGCATTTCCTTCCCTTTAGCAGCACCGTTGTTTCGTCCTCTGCAACTAGACCTGCATCAGCCAAAGGTCAGCAGGGAAGAGTACCGTTGTACTCCTGCTGCGTAATCAAAGAGATGTGGCACTGATGGTTATTTTTGTCTGTAGCTTGCTACCAGGTAACAGTAGCCTTTTGGAAAGAGGGGGGTGGGGTGTGTTCTCTACAGTAGAGTGCACACAGCTCTCTCCACCTGCTGTTGTATTACCTGGTCGAGGCCTCTGGGCTATATGGTGAGAGAATGCTACCAGATATGGGTTTGGAAAATCAGCCCTGTGACAGATAGGGAAATTGGAGACATTAATAAATATAGGGAGTTAAGTTTGTTGATACCTCTGTTTTAGGCACAGCCCACCAGCAAATCTTGAACATGTTCAGGAGCAGGTAATTAACTACTTTTTTAAATAGGTTACATGTCCATTCTGTTGGTCATGTTGAAGTTATATTTAGTCATTTTCTGATGAATGTATCATATCATACTTTAGACGTATTGAACTAGATGTAAAAAACCTTGCAAATCTAAGTACTAAGTGCGATTCTCAGCAGAGATCTGCCCCTCTGGGAATGAGATTGGTTCAGTATTATGAATTAATCTGCATAATGTGTACTCAAATAGCACGGTCAGTGTCAAGAAACTGGACAAATTGTACAAAGAAATTGAACAATCCATTACACAGTATATACAATATGAAAAAAACAGGGCCATCATGACAACATTGAATATCTCCAGTTTATCCACTGAGTCCAGATGTTGGACCTGTGAATGAAAAAACATTTAGTTAATTGACCACGACTTCAGTAACAATTACAAACATCCATCCATTTTCTGAATGTAGGGATCACAGGTGGAGCCTATCCCAGCTATCATACGGGCAAGAGGACAGGTCGCGAGTCAATCGCAGGGCCACATATAGACAAAGACAACCAATTTTTTTATGTTCTTCAAACACAGAATGCAAATACAAATTGATATTAAGATTTTTTGGTTGCTTTTATTTATGAAAAGGTATCAGAGAAAGTACTTGGGTTTGACTTTCAGCTGAAGCGGGCCAGTATGAGGTTGGAGCTCTATTTTGAATTGTCAAAGTCCACATTGTTAGAGGTTCTCTGCAACTTTTGTTTTCCAAAGTTTTTTAAAAAAATGCGTGACCATGCCAGAGGAAGTACCTGAGATCTTGCTTTTATATATAATAATATATAAAATTGATTGGACTGACACATTGTTGGCACATTTCACATCCTATGGGCTATATTGATATAACGGCTAATTTACCTTGTCATTAAACCGAAAGTGTAATTTATTGGGGAGTTTCTTGATACAGAAAATATTGGTGATATTTTCAACTATGCCTTTAGAACAGCTGCAATGTGTTTTTAGTTACAAAGCCTGAATCAAACATAGGCCATGTATGAACAGTTACTACGTTATGAGTAACACGTGTGGTGCATTGCTGTCTACCACTGGACCTTTTTGATAGTGCTAATGGGATCTCAAAGTCTGATATTTTCATATTTTAAAGCTTCAAGTGTTTATTTTTAATATAAAATAATTTTCTGCAAGTTGGCATTTTCATTGAGTTAAATATATTCATTGTCAGGCTGGATAATGCAAATATTCAACTCTGAGCCTGGAAGAATGTTAAATTGGAAATGTGTAGAGGAGAGTTATTCAGCCATTTTTTATGTGTGTGCGCCTTTGGTGGCAATGTAAATTGGAGTATGTAAAATGTAATTGGAGTTCTTAGTTACCAAAAATACCAATAGGTAAACAAACAAAAATCTAATACACATGTCCAGTGTTTACATGTGTTTTAGGGAAAATTGTGGTATGTTTGTGTTATTTTTCTTGTTGTCATTTTATTGACATACCAGGAACATATTGTAGACTGGGGACCTCCTTATATGTGGACCTGCAGCTTTTCAGTATGTTTTAACACAATTTCAGCCACCCTGTTCAATTGTTATGATGTTACGGAATAAGTTTTCTGGAGTTACTTTCTCTCCCACTAGTTCATATTTCACAATGGGTTTATATGTGGAGATTAACACTCTGTAAACACCTGACTGCAGACAGAGAGGTGTGTGAACAGCATGTCTGTGTCATGAATGAAACCAATAGACAACTTTTTTCATGATAAGCCTCATGCCTCAGAGACTTGTGCAGATGATGTGATGGACTGAGTTATTGTGATGCACTGAGTCGTTGCCTTTTGCTATGGTGTGTGATCTTTGTGAGGCATTTACTGAAAAACTAGTGGTTGGATATAAAGTCCCACATTCCTGTTGATTGGATTGTTTACTGTTACTTTCATGTTTTATTCAGCCTGTTTATATGCTGGTATTTTTCATCTACACAGCAGAAAGCCCATTTATTAGTATTCGATTTTCTCACACAATTTGAATAGACTATTTGGGTAATTGTTTTTTTTTCATGCATTTTTATATGTATTACATG